>JARHVA010000427.1:300000-352500 GCA_037957365.1 Torreya grandis | reverse complement strand
GAATTAGTATCAAATGCGTCTCTTGTACTTATTGTATTAAGAACACTACCATCCTCTTACAGGATATTCGTGACTACTTTTAAAGTCAAAATACAAAAAATATCTTTTAACAAGTTGGTAAACATGTTACAATCGAAAGAGTCTATGCATATAGAAGAAGAAGAATCAGAAGAACATGTTCTTGCCTCTAATTAACAGAAAGGAAAGAAGTAGATCAAGTCTTCTAAACTAAATCAATATCAACAAAGTCATTCATAGGAGGATAAACAATAGAAAGTTTGCCTTATATGTGGAAAAATAGGACACGAGCTAAAGAATTGTTTGTATAACTCATTTACAAAGGGTTCTTCAAGCAACAAGAAGCCTACTCACCAATAATCATCGCATCCCCATAAAGGACAAGGACAAAATAAAGGACATTAGAAGAATAAATCTAATCAATAAGGCAACATTTTTGAATAGGAAGACATCCACTCTGATGAGGACTTCTATTATGTACCTAGGGATATGATATATTGATTTATATGGGTTGATGGAGATGCTGACATGTGGCACACATCCCCTTAGTTAGTTATATGGGTACAATATATTAGGATAATAGAGTAACTTGTGAAATTATTACATTGGGTAATGGTCAGCCTACATTGGGATAAGGAGGTTATCCATCCATGGGTTATATATATATATATATATATATATATATATATATATATATATATAGATGATTATCATGGTAGAGATATCAAGTAAGCATTGAGTCTTCTATTGTAAGAGGATATTGGAGGTTTTAATGATCTTGATATTCAATATATTTATAAATACCCTTAAGGTAGGGAAACACCATATAATACTCCTTTAGGAAGGAATAACTCCACAATGTCTCTTTGAGGGGACAACCTCCAATATCCTCTTACAATAGAAGACTCAATGCTTACTTGATATCTTTACCATGATAATCATCTCCTATATATATACATCTATCTAACCCATGGATGGATAACCTCCTAATCCCAATGTAGGCCGACCATTACCCAATGTACTACTTCCACAAGTTACTCTATTATCCTAATATATTGTACCCATATAACTAAGGGGATGTGTGCCACATGTCAGCATCTCCATCAACCCATATACATCAATATATCATATCCCTAGGTACATAGCAACTTCCTACATGTTACATAGTTCCATGATGAATCAACATCCCAAAGTTCTATTTGGTATGTTGACTCAAGTGTAACTTGACATATGACTGGAAGACAAGATTGGTTCTACGACATGAATGATACTTTCCCAAAAAATCATGTCTCTTTGGGTGATGATTCATCCTATCGAGTTCAAGGCATTAGTAATATTTCCTTACCACTTGGGTGACATGATTGAAAAATCTCAGATGTCATGTATGTCTCAAGACTCACAAATAATCTTCTCTCAATCAGTCAACTACTTGACCACAACCTCAAGGTTGAATTTGATTACAAAAATGGTAAAAATATGTGTTTGATCAAAGATAAATAAAAACACTCAAAAATTTTTAGATGAGAACTAGGAGTTGGCAAAATGTTCCAACTTGAATTTTTTCAATCAAACAATCAAGCACTTGTAGCTCGAGATTCAAACTTAGCCAATATGTGGCATTGTAGATATGGTCATGCTAGTTTTGGATACCTCAAGTCACTCAAAAATCAGAACATGGTCTGTGGACCTCCTTAACTGATTAAAAATATAGATCTCTACAGTGGTTGTCTAGTAGGGAAACAACATCAGACATATTTTGGTCAAAGTTCCTCAAGATCATTTGGTAAGCTTGATCTAGTGCATACTGATCTATGCAGCCCTATGAGATCCAGTCATAATGGGTTTCATTATTTCATGCTCTTTGTTGATTACTACTCACACAAGATGTGGATCTATTGTTTCAAGACAAAAGACCAAGACTACAATACTTTCAAAGAGTTCAAAGCAGAAATTAAAACTAAAATTGATCATAAAATCAAGGCTCTCCACTCAGATTGAGGGAGATAATTCACCAGTTATGATTTTTATGCTTATTTAAAATAATATTGCATTCATTGACAAATAACTCCACCATACACTCCATAGTAGAATGGTGTTGTCGAATGATGAAACCACACTATCATGGAAATGGTGCATAACATGTTTGAAGATTCAGGTTTGGCATGCACATTTTGGGTAGAAGCAGTGAAAACAATAGTTTATTTATTGGATAGGTCACCCACTATAGCTCTTCATAATATGATTTCACATGAAGCCTGGATAGGGAATAAACCTTCCATTGCTCATCTTCAAGTTTTTGGATGTAAGGCTTATATGCATGTTCTTAAAAAGAAGAGAAAGAAACTGGATAACAGATCCATGCCTTATATCTTCTTAGGGTACAATGAAGAGTCATTAGCCTACAAACTAATGGACCCTAAAATAAATAAGAACTCCATCAGTAGGGATGTTGAGTTTGATGAGAAAAATAAAACTAGTTTGCCTTCTACAAACTCACATGATTCAGTAATCAAACCTCTAGATAATTCAGAAGGTTGTAACCACACTAAAAGTCACAATAATGATGAGGATGATTAGTTAGTTAATGAAGATCAACCCAAAAGAATAGTGAAACATATGATTAAATGGTATACAATTACATTAAGATATGCTAAATTGGATAGAGCTCTAGACACATCGACTACTAGACCAAAGACTTGCAACATGACTCAATACAAGGTGAATTTAGCCCTAATGAGCACAATTGAAAAATCAATAGAGCCCTCGATAGTTTAGGAAGCACTAGAGTCTAAACCTTGGAAGGATGTCATGGATGTAGAATATCAATCATTGATGAAACACAAAACATGACAACTTGAAGATCTTCCACCAAAGAAGAAGCCAATCAACTGTAAATGGGTCTTTAAAATGAAATACAAAGTAGATGGTAGTATAGACAAGCACAAGGCTCAAATTGTTATTAAATTATATACACAGATGAAGAGACATTTGATCCTACGACCAAGATCAAAACAATCCAAAGGATATAATGCTTTGGCTGCATAATTTGGATGGAAGATCCACCAAATGGATGTAAAAAGTGCCTTTCCCAATGGATATCTATAAGAAGAGGTTTACATGACACAATCAAATGGTTTTGTCTCACTTGGTAATTAAGGAAAAGTATGCAAACTCATAAAATATTTATATGGTCTCAAATAGGCTCCCCAAGCCTAGTACATAAAGATCGATGAAAATCTCATCTAACATGGATTCTAGAGGTGTCCCTATGATCCAAATATCTACCTAAAATAGGAAGGGGGAGAGATTGTAATTGTTGTAGTATATGTTGATGATCTAGTCATCACTGGTAGTTTAGTGAAGATGATATATACAACCAAGAAAGATCTTAATTGATCACTCAACATGATAGATCTTGGGATTCTACACTATTGTCTTGGATTATAAGTATGGCAAAAGGAACACCACATCTTTGTTTCCCAGATGAAATATGCCAAGATAATGCTTGATAAATTTAGGATGATGGATAGTAATCTAATTATTACACCTATAGAGACAAGGCTTCATTTTTATCATACAATTCCATTACCAGAAGTAAATACAACTCTCTATCGATAGTTTCTTGGGAG
This sequence comes from Torreya grandis, assembly GCA_037957365.1. Classification (NCBI taxonomy): domain Eukaryota; kingdom Viridiplantae; phylum Streptophyta; class Pinopsida; order Cupressales; family Taxaceae; genus Torreya; species Torreya grandis. The sequence goes on along the minus strand of JARHVA010000427.1, from coordinate 348,853 downwards.
TCTTATTTATTTAACATATACTAGGCCAGACATTAGCTATGCAGTTAGCTATCTTTCATGATTCATGTAGGAGCCAAAGATGTCTCACTAGAAAGCATCAAAATGAATACTAAGATATATCAAGGGTATAATGGACTTCGGCCTAGAGTATAAGAAGAATGACAATTTATTCTTGACAAGATATTCAAATTCAGATCATGTAAGAAATATTGATGACAAAAAATCCACTTCTGGGTATGTGTTCTTTTTAGGATCTGGTCCTATATCCTAGGAGAGTAAGAAATATAACTTTGTTTCTCGATCTTCTACTGAAGTAGAATATTGTGCTATAGGAGGAGCTATTTTTAAAGCAATGTGGTTACATCACATATTGGAAAGATTGGGAGTACCACAAAAGACACCTACCATCTTGTACTATGACAATGAGGGTGTTCCCAAACTTGTTCACAATCCAATCTTTCATGAATGCACAAAACACATTGAGGTGTAAGTTCATTTCATTCATGAACATGTACAACAACACAACATCCAAATCCAATATTGCTCGACAAAATAACAATGTGCATGTCTTCACCAAGTCACTTGCATGTGACAAATTTGAGGCATTTAGAGAATTTCTCTCCTGTTCACTTCAAGCTATGCTAAATTAAGGGGGAGAATGTTAGATTTTATATTCACTGACTAATTCACCATAAGCATATTATTATTTCTTGCTTAATTTTTTAGAAATGTGAAATCTATTATGGGTTTATTGTTTTTAAACCTTCCTATATTGTAGGAGGTTGTTCAGGCTATTCTCATGGCTATATATTAGCTTATATAATAATTTCTCATTTAGTTGGATAATATTATATTTGTGCTCTCATAGACTATCAATTTTAATACCATGGACTAGCCATTGGCTTTCAATAATGGGTCTCAAAAATATCAACAATCCTCACTCGATTGTATATCTCAATCCAATGGCATGAGATGAGTCAAATAGTTAGAAAGCACGTGGATCAACAAGTGTCACATTCTCAAATGCTAAAACTAAAGACCAATATAAAGATGCTAAGTGACATGATCTCACAATCTCATAGATATATCTAATGGTGCATGAAGGTTAAAGGGTCAGGGAATCTCAAGGGCAAATGTGTGCATGACAAATATCAAAGACATGTTCAACTGGAAAAGGATCAATGGTTCTCAGACATTTGTACCAATATAAATTGATGGAGTCAGTTGGTCAATGAGTCAAGGATATAAATCAAGCATTGAAAACTAATGAAAATCAAGGTCGAGAGCAAAAATGAGCCTAGGATTCTCAATGAGGGTTGAAAGGTTGTTTTTGACCATGAAAGCAAGGTTTTACAAGGTCTTCTTGACAACATTGGAGCTGGTTCAAATGCTATGGAACAGTCTAGTTGATGCAGTAAGATTTGAATAATATAAAGGGACCACCATTGGAGCTTATATCAATATCTGGTTTGATAAGTTAGACCTTATAGGGTTCTTTCTTGTGACTGGTTCACCAAGTTAAGGAAAGTCTCATGCATATATGAACTTTTGGCTCATACAGAGATAAAGTGGATCTATTTGGACCTGATGGAGTCCATAAGAAGCTATGGTCTATAGATTCATTTAATATAAAAGACTAGGGAAAACCAATGTCCTTAGATTGGTTTTTTGTCTATAGGTGGGACCTGTGATCTAGATATGGAAATGGGTGAATATGTAGTTAATGCAAGGGTACCCATCATCAACAAATCAAGTACTCTATTGCCCAAGACATGGCATGATTGTTAGTATCAGGATTTGAGGGATTGATTCTCATGATCATGGCGAGTGGACTTAGGGTCCCGAAGTGGTGAGTCAGTACTTGGAAAGCAGTTAGGGGATTTGATTATGATCAAACAAACTTAATCATCATGTAATAAACCCTTGTCTCTACTAGAACACTCTCAGCCAATGAGAGGAGCTCAAGGATTAGTGGACAGAAAGAGATTTGTTTATTGATCAAGATGGACATGTAAAAGATAATCAAAGGCTACCACCTCACTCTTTGACCTAGAGGGCTTTCCTCCACTCTTTGGGCACCAAAATCCCCTCTCTCTTGCTTTTCTTCTACTATAATTATAGCATTCGAGCTATTATTTTGTATCCCTCTCTTGGGCATGACTATACTCTACCAATATTGAGCCTTATAACCTCTTGAGATAAATAAGATGTTTATTTTTAGATTTCATGATATTATACTAGTGTGTTCATGTTAGTTATGATTTGGATAAGTGTTAGAGTTTTCTCTTTTGCCAAGTCCTAATCTCACCTAGCTGGTAGATTATCTGGTTATGCATGTTATGTTTAGTGTTTGATGTCATTTGACTAAAGCCAAAAATGGACATGTTGATTGGACTAGTACCTTGAACTAGGCCTCTTGATCATCCCCCTTAGGTTTTGTTCACTTGATGAACCTTTTCATGAAATGTAATGCATGACAAGTATTTGGAGTCATAGATCTTGTTATTTGTTTCTATCTCACTAGTGTTTTGGAGGCTCAAGTATGAGTGGATGGACAATCCTCATGGTGCATCACCACAAGTTATAATAGATTTTACTTTTGCAACTCCTTCTCCCTTTCCACCCCAACTAGTTTTAAGTTTTAGTAGCAAAGGTCCAAAATGATGCATCAAAAGAGCTAGCCTTGTAAAAAATCCTAGAGGTCTAATCTAGATATAGGCAACCCATGGAATTAAACCATTCCCATGTTAGTCCATGTTTGAGGGTAGGACTTGAAATCTCCTCCTTTCATTCAGGGTGCAACCTAGAGTGCTAACAATTTTGACACACCTAGTGGGACCACTTTCAAGCGTCTTGAGGCATACTTTAAAGTCATTGAAGGGCATTTGGAAGATAAAGCCATCAAAAACTTCATCTACAAACATATTCCTTAGAGTCAATCATCTTTAAGAGGTTTAAAATCAGCATCAAGTTTGGAGGTACCATTGGTTTCATGGTTTTAAAGGTAAGAAGGTTTTGTCATGATTTTGGTTCAATTCACATATTCCATAACAAGCCATGGCATCATATGAGGAAGATTTATGCTCTCCACCCCCATATACACCTTACCATAGCCCATATGACCCATATAATCCACATCCTCCATATTACCAAGATCACCTACTATAATTTCAACCCCTTCATTCTCATGACTAGTCCTATTAACAACCTCTTTCCCCTTCCAATCCACCTACACCAAACAATGACTACCTACATTCAGATATTAAGAGATTAAGAAAAGAAAGAGATGGGGTGTAGGAGATCCTTATACATATGAAAAGGGGAAAATTCCAAGCTCTTATCCTTCACCAAAATAATCTTGCAAACCAGTCATAATTAGATAAATTGGTTACCCCGTCTCCTTTTCTTGCCTCTTTGGTCATAGGAGATTTCTTGGTCCATAATTGTTCTCTTAATGACAAGGTAAGTATCTCTATTATCCTTAAATCAGTAGCAGATACTTTGAATTTGAGGTATGAACCTATACCTAATTTTTTTTTACAATAGAATGCTCCCATGAGAGTATTTGGTGTTGTTATAAGCCTCCAACTTACTTTTCATGCCTACCTAAATATTTTAGTAGTACAACACCTTATGGTAACAAATTTATTACCTCATTGTGCCTTATTTTTGGGTGGTGACTTCATGACTAAGGTTGGAGGGTACTTTTTCAAAGACTTGTCTCATATAGTGTGTAAGATTTAACATGGTGTGGAGGTGAAAATCAAGTCTGATCCACTCTGTAACTCTCACATTCAACCTCTTCCCCCAACCTCCCAAAAGGTAGATTGCCTTCACTCTCCTTCTCCAAAACAATCCACTTGCACTCAAGATCCTATACTTTTCAAAGAACCTAAGGTGATGCCCACATGGAAGCCTTCATGGGACATGGATCCTAATTTCATCATGCCCACCCTTGACAAGGAAGATAAGAAAGAAGGAGAAGGTGTAAAGTCTGTTATTGATACATCATCTGCTATTAATCAAACACCTATTGCCCCTTTTCACATCTCTTCTCAATCCCAAGAAATTACCAAAATAACATTAAAGATCCCTAGTTGGAAAAATACCCTTTCTGGCATCAAGCAACTTGATGTTCTCTACTGCCCACCCACCCCCTCCTCTCTTCAAGATCAATCAAGTATACCAAAGTCAAGATTGGACCATTCTATCATGGTGGAAAAATTATCTAAGTTGATAGAGGAAGGGTCGGTCATTCAGGAAATTGATAGTGACACAGTTGTAGTTGAGTGTCAAGAGCACCTTAGAGAGGATAATTCTAGTATCTATGAAGGAGAGATTCAGATTAGGACCCCCATGCACTCCAATATATTAGAAGGTAAACATGAGTAGGATTTGAGTGATAAAGGGTAGCTACAATGTCTTAACAATGCAGCTAAATCAAGTGAAAAACAAGCTGATCTTTTCCTAGGAGATCAATTATATAGTAGCATTCCTAATAATGCTATTTTTATTAGGGTCAAGGATCCATTGGATGATCAGTGGCAACACTTGTGTTGGAATTCTCAGGTGAGATTGAGCAACTTAGTGTGGTGGATCTGAGTAATAAAGTTGAATGATAGGCTAATGTCTTAGATAAGAAAAGTAGTGAAACTTTAGAGCTGTCAATACAAGAAGAGCTTCTGCTTGAGTGGATTGATGATTTATCACCCCTCTTTATTGATGAATAATATGAGTAAACCTCAGTTGACCAAGATCCTTTTGATGACCTTGACAAATAAATGGTAGGAGTAGAAAAGAGCCTGGTGACTTGTACATTGACCAAGATGAGATGTCATTTTGGGGAGACTTAGAGGAATTTTATTTGAAACTAGATGCCGCACCACTACATCAACCAAAGCCCAAAGAATAAGAGATCATCAAGGATGTTGTGATACTTAGCCACTTGAAGTTCAAGGAATAGAGTTAGTTGTAACCCTTGACTAATGAGGTAGAGAGAGCATTTTTTATGCAAGAAAAAAGAGTTTGGGAGGAAGATGATTGGGTCTTGGATCCATATCTTCAATTCCTATACCTAATAATGCAGATAAGAGGCCCAGTTACATCATCAAGAAGACATGAACATCCATTTGCTCCCATCTACAAGAAGATGCCATCAAGGAGAAGCAATCATGTTTCAAAGATCTATGTTGCATCAAATAAATTCCTATTTGACCCTAGAGGAAAGCTTGTTACTTCAGGTTAGTTGTTCTAGGTTTGTCTTTTTTCAATAAGTGAATATCACATGCAACAGTAGCTGCTCCCCTTTTCATTGTTGTTCTGTAGGTTAGTGATCCTTGTGTTGGTAGTTTAGGTTCCCCTTCTATTTTGTTTTGTTTCTTTTGGTCTTTGTTTTATTTCAAGAGGTTAGAACAAGATTGACACATGGTTTGGGTTCTCCAAGCATAGCAAGCATGCTTCCCTACGAGTTGCTAAAAGTGTTGGCCATTTTGGCCCACATACCAAGCTTATGTTTAGATAAAAAAGGTTTTGAATGGAAGAGGTGGTCTAAGGATCTCAATTTGCTCACAAGGCTTTTAAAACACTTTGAGTTCACTTAAAGTGTGAAGTGCCATTTTTTTAGGACAAGACTAGATTTGCATAGCCCCCATGGGATGCCAAGAATGCTTGGAATGGATCAGAAGTGCCTAGGATCTATTGGGATATTCATGGTGTTCTTTGAGACACTTGGGACTAGTGGCATAAATTTTGAGTGGACACTTTTATAACGTCATAGTTGTCACATGTGGATAAGCCAGGAAGAAATGATCATATGGGTTTGTTCACCTTGGTCCCAAGTTGATATAAGCCAAGTTCAAGGCCCTCCATCAAAACATAAACAGAGTTATCCTTGTGTAAATATGGGATTATAGGCAATTTTCTAAGTTCCCCATAGTCATTTGAGCTCGACCATCACTAAGACATCATGTAGAAGTCATTATGGACCAGTCATCTTAAACATTGAATATCTTTGCTTTGAAATCTCTAGAGACCAATATATCAAATGGGTTTGTCCCTTTTGACCTTGAAAACATCATCCAAAATATTTATTCCTCCATGATTCTCATGCTTTAGGATCCAAGCTTTCAAAGTTGGTCAAAAATCATAAGACATTCACATAGACATCAAAATAAGGCTTGATAAAAATATATACCTGTGTTTAAATTTGATGGTTCATGGGCTATCAATCACATTATATAAAATGATGAATGATGATCACATGAATTTAAAATTTAAAGACAGAGAAAGATAGTTTTTTTGAGCTTAAATTTGATGGTCACACAAACATCAATGATAGTCATGCGAATGTTAAAAGACATCCCATAGACTGTCAATTTTAATACGATGGACTAGCCATTGGATTTCAAGCAGTGGATCCCAACAAGATCAATGGTCCTCACTTGATCATGAATCTCAATCCAATGACATGAGATGAGTCAAACAATCAAGAAGCACACGGGACCAACAAGTGTCATGTTCTCAAAGGCTGAACCCAAAGACCAATAAATGGATGCCAAGTGGTATGATCTCATGAGCTCGTAGATAGTTCCAATGGTGCATCGAGGTCAAAGGGTCATAAAATATCAAGGGAGAATGTGTGCATGACAAGTGCCAAAAATGTGTTCAACTGGTAGAGGATTGATGATTCTCGAGCATTCATACCGATCCAAATCAATGGAGAGAATTGGTCAATGAGTTAATAATATGGATCAAGCATTGACAACCAATGAAAATCAAGGTTGAGAGTAATGGTGAGCCCAAGATTCTTGACGAGGGTTGAAAGGCTATTTTCAAACATGAAAGCAAGGTTTTATAGGGTCTTCTTGACAACATTAGAGTAGGTTCAAATGCCATGGAGTGTTCTAGCTAATGAAGTAAGATTTGAAGAATATGAAGGGATTGCCATTGGAGCTTATATTGATCTTAGGTTTGATAAGTTAGATCTTACAAGGTTCTTTCTTGTGACTGGTTTGACAAGTTAAGGAAAGGCTCATGCATATATAAAATCTTGGCTCCTATAGAGATAAAGTGGATCTATTTGGACCCGATGGAGTCCAAAAGAAGCTATGATCTATGGGTCTATTTAATATAAAAGACTATAGGGAAAACCAATGTCCTTAGATTGGTTTTTCATCTATAGGTGGGACCTATGATCTAGATATGGAAATGGCTAAATATGTAATTAATGCAAGGGTACCCATCATCAACAAAGCAAGGACTCCACTGCCTAAGACATGGCATGATTGTCAGTATCAAGATTCAAATAATTAATCCTAGTGATCACGATGAGTGGACTTAGGGTCCTGAGGTGGTGAGTCAATACTTAGAGAGGTAGTTAGGGGCTTTAATTTTGCTCAAATAGACTTGATAATCATATAACAAAACCTTGTCTCTAGTGGAACACTCTCAACCAATGAGAGGAGATCAGGGATTAGTGGACAAAAAGAGATCTATTTGTTGATCAAGACATGCATGTAAAAGATAATCAAAGGCTACCACCTCACTCCTTGATCTAAAGGGCTTTCCTCCACTATTTGAGTGCCAAAATCCCCTCTCTCTTACTTCCCTTATGCTATAAGTATAGCCTTTGAGCTATTATTTTAAATCCCTCTCTTGGGCACAACTAGAATCTGCCAAGATTTAGCTTTGTAACCTCTTGAAATAAATAATATGATTGTTTTCAGATTTCATGATATTATACTAGTGTGTTCATGTTAGTTCTAATTTCCATAAGTGGTAGAGCTTTCTCCCTTGCCAAGTCCTATTCTCACCTAGCTGGTAGATTATATGGTTATGCAGGTTATGTTTAGTGTTCAATGTCATTTGACTGAAATTGATAGTGGACATGTTGATTGCATTAGTGCCTTAAACTAGGCCTCTCCATCATCCCCCTTAGGTTTGTTCACTTGATGAACATCTTCATGAAATTTTGATGCATGACAGGTATTTGGAGTCATAGATCCCATTATTTGTTTTGGTCTCACTAGTATTTTGAAGGCTCAAGTATGAGTGGATGGACAATCTTCATGGTGCATCACCACAAGTTAGAATAGGTTTTACTTTTGTAACTCCTCCCTTTCCACCCCAACCAATTTTAGGTTTTAGAAGCAAGGGTTCAAAATGATGCATTAGAGGATCTAGCCTCATTAAAAATCCTATAGGTCTGGTCTAGATATAGGCAACCCATGGCCTTAGACCATTCCCATGTTAGTCCAAGTTTGAGGGTAGGGTTTGAACACTCCTCCTTTCAGCTAGGGTGCAGCCTAGAGTGCTAACAGTATCTAATATGTATAAAACATATATTTATATTTAAAAAACTAATTTTTGAAAAAACAAATTAAAAAAAGACAATCCACCTCCAAAGGAACACTACATTATAATACATGTCGTAGTGAGCCATAAAAATTAGTGATTTTTTTTGGGTATAATACAAGACATAAATGACACAAGTTCATATTTTTCAACATACTAATTTCTAAACCAATTAGTATTCAATGTGAGTTGTGGCTCATTAGGTCAAATCATTAATTTAACGAACTACTTGATTTGTCCAATCATAATATTTTTATCAAATTTAAGAATTAAGAGATATTAAATCTTAATTAAATAAATTGAACTACATAAAATCAAAATGTTACATATATACAATAAATAACACAAAGTGAGTTGGAACATGTTAAATTTGGATAGATGTTAAAAACGGAAAATGTTAGAGGAAGACAATTTAATTGGAAAAAAGAATGCAGGGTTGTAAGTGTAACTATATGATCAACTATAATTATGTAATGATGTTGTTAATTATGAATAGTGTTTTACTTAAATCTGGGATAAGTCTATTGGAATTGATCAAGGGCGGCCTATGTTGGTTTCTTTAGAGCATGTCAGTGTCTTGTGAGGGTTTGATTTCTATAACTGATATGACTAGTTTGCTTTGCATGTATGCTCTATTTCATTATACAAGAGATTTTGATCCATTATGAAAACCATTATGTACCTTTTTCTTCATTTGTAATTGTAGCTCAATAGATCAAGAATGATAAATAAAATAAAATAAAAATGATTTAACAATTGAAGTTGTGCAAGACCTCAATACACCTTGTATTGAATATTATTCATATACGAATAAAGAGGAATCAAATTTCATATAGTTATTCTATACTACAATGATAAGTATGCAAGTGAGAAAAAATGTTAAATGCTAATTTGATTAAAAGTTCAATGATTGATTTGTAATTTTGAAAGTGTATACAGACAAAAATAAACACATTCTAAAAAGTTAAATGCTTCAACAATTGACTTATAACCTTGAAAATGTATATAGACTTGGGATAAACTCATTCCAAAAAGTTTAGAATGAATCTACACCCTTGGTGTACCAACCATTTAAACCAATTTGTTTGTATATGGCATAACAGTATCAACATGTTTGTCCTTTATTAAATATCTCTACATGCAAGTAGTTTAAATGGATAACACCGACACTGAACACACCCGCTATTTACCACATCATCGCTCAAACAACTACTGGTATACAGTGTGAAAATAGTAATTTCAGTGTGTATATCACCTAACATCACTCAGCCCAATGTGGGATAGAGACTCAAATGCTTTTCTTTTTTTATGGCAATAACTTAGATCAACTTACTCCTTTAAACGCATTCATTCCATTACCTTAATAAATACCATGTGGACTACGTACTCATAGCATTCACTCTGAGAAATCAAATATGGGAGTGTAGAGATAGAAGCTTTTCTATCCTCTCAAATTCTGCAACCTGTGTCTGTTACTGAAGAGACAAAAAAAATAGAAAAAATATGCATGCATAGTAGGAAACAATTGCTACAGTAATAAAATATTTTTATATTGATTCTGCTTTTATTTATTTTTTAATTTGCTATATAAAAATAGCAATCATAGATTTTACATATATGGAATTGCAATCACCTTTCAACTAAAAATTAAAAATTAAAAATACTGTTGTAACTAAAAATAAACTGCACTAAACTAATGTTTATTCATGCATAAGGCATGTGGGATAACTGATTGTCCTAAGAATGAAATCATGCATAAGACATGTGTGATAATTGATTGTCCTAAGAATAAAATCTCATGCAAACTGCTTGCATGATAGAATCTAAATATAGTTTAATGTTATCTCCATGTGATGTGGAGAAATTAGAATTGCAGTTCTAACACTCCCCTTTAATTTCTACCACTAACTACTTCAACATTTACAATGCCTAAATTTTGTCTTAGATACTCAAAACTCTCCTTTGCTAATGCCTTTATGAATATATCTACCAATTGGTCTTTAGATCTGCAAAACTCCAAATGGATTTCTCCATTGTTCACTAACTCTCTGATAAAATGAAATCTTGTATCAATGTGCTTGCTCTTCTTGTGAAAAACATGATTTTTTGACAATGCAATTGTTGATTTGTTGTCATAAAATATTGGTGTTGACTCCTGTGCTTGCAATAAATTTTTCAATACTCTCCTCATCCAAATTGCTTGACATGCTGCTGATGTGGCTGCTACATACTCTGCTTCAACTGATGAAAGTGTCACTATGGGTTACTTTTTCGATGTCCATGTGACCACACCTATTCCAAAATGAAAAGCATGTCCAAAAGTACTCTTCCTGTCATCAATCCTACCTACAAAATCATTATCAGTATAACCAATCAAACTAAAATCATTAGTTGTGGAATATAAAATTCCATATTTTATTGTTCCTGCCACATATCTCAATATCCTCTTTCCAACTTGCCAATGTGAGTCTTTTGGTGACTCCATGAATCTAGAGATTAAGCTAATCCCATACATGATATATGGTCATGTAGCTTTAAGATACATCAAACTACCAATTAATCTTTTGAATGTTGTAGAATCAACATTAGGCCCTTTGTCTTCTTTGCTAATTTTGGTCCCTGTAGCAACTGGTGTAGGTGCTGATTTACCATTCAACATAGTAAACCTCCTTAACACATCCTTTGCATATTTAGTTTGACAAATAAAAATTCTCTTCTCTGATTGTACAACTTCAATTCCCAAAAAATACTTCATTAATCCCAAATCTGTCATCTCAAATTTCTTCTTCATTGCTGATTTAAATGTGTCTATAGACAAATTTCCAGTGAAAATCAAATCATCAACATACAAACACACAATCAAAATATGACCTTCTTTGTTGATTTTTGTGTACAATGTAGGCTCACTATTGCTTCTGATGAATCCATTGCTTGTCATGTATGAATCAATCTTGCTATACCATGCTCTTGGTGCTTGCTTAAGACCATAGAGGGCCTTCTTCAATCTGTAAACTTTTTCTTCAGGTCAATGCACTTCATAACTTGGTGGTTGTTTCACATACACTTTTTCATCTAAGAAACCATTCAAGAAAGCTGATTTGACATCCATTTGATATACTTTCCAATTATTTTTTGTAGCTATTGCTAAAACCATTCTAATAGTATTAAGTCTAGCAACTGGAGCAAATGTTTCATTATAATCAATTACATGTTCTTGTGCAAAACCTTTTGCTACTAACCTTGCCTTGTGCTTTTCAATCTTATGTTCTGCATTAAATTTGGTCTTATAAATCCATTTGACTCCTATGCAATTCTTACCTTCAGGTAGATTAATTAGATCCCATGTTTGATTTCTCTCAATAGCATTCATCTCTTCATCCATTGCTTTTATCCAATGTTCCTCATTAACTGCTTCTTCATAATACACAAGATCATGAGAGAAAAAGGCAAAATTTGAACACAAATCTAAATTCTCTTCTTCTTGATCATAAATCTCATTCAAGTTTCTCATTTTCTTACCTTTAAATTTTAATCTTAAAGTGGCAAGAGTTGGATCTGATTCATCTCTTACTTGTGAATTGGGAGTAGGATGACATGCATGACTAGATGATTCACCTTGTGTTAAGCTCCTAGGTGTTCTTATTGGAGTGCTTGTTCTTGCTTATGGAGAGAATTGATCACCTTGAAAATTTTATTCTTCGGATTCTTCTTCATTTTGGGGAATTGGTGCTCCAATTGTGATGGTTCTATCAATGCTTCCATCCCATGCTTCTTCTTCCTTAAATTCCACATCCTTGCTAATAATCACTTTCTTTGAAATGGGGTTATACAACTTATAAGATTTTGATTCTTCACTATAGCCAATAAAAATGCATTTCTCACCTCTATCATCAAGTTTTCTTCTCAATTTAGATGGTATAAGAGAATATGCAATACAACCAATTTTTTTGAAATGATGTACACTATGCTTCTTACCACTCCAAGATTCTTGTGGAATTCGATCCTTGACACTCTTTGTTGGGCTTCTATTCAGAATATATATTGCACATGCTACTGCTTCTATCCAATATTCATTTGACAAATGTTTGGCCTTCAACATGCTTCTAGCCATCTCCATGATTGTTCTATTCTTCCTTTCTGCTACACCATTATGTTGTGGTGTGTACCTTGTAGTCAGTTTCCTTTTAGTGCCATGATATCTGCAAAAATCTTGAAATTCATTAGACATATATTCACCTCCTCTATCTGATCTAAGTACCTTGATGTAAAGGTCACTCTGCTTTTCAACCATAGCCTTGAATTCTTTAAATTTTCTAAAGGCTTCAGACTTTTCCTTAAGAAAATATATCTAAGTCTTTCTGGTAAAATCATCAATGAAGGTTAGAAAATAAGAACTACCTCCAAATGATGGAGTTTGTATTGGTCCACATAAATCACTATGAACTAGCTCCAATAATACCCTTGCTCTATATGAAGCTCCTACTGGAAAGCTCTCTCTATGTTGTTTTGCCAAATTACAACTCTCACATGAACTTCCTGGCTGCTCTATTGGTTGCAATCCCTTCACCATATTTTTTTTTGGTAACAAACTCAAACCTCTAAAATGTAAATGTCCATACCTTAAATGCCATAGCCATGATTGGTCTAAATGCATGGTTTTGAAATGGGCCTCCTCTTCTCCTTGGATGCACTGAATTCGAAGAGGGAACATCTGATTCTTGGTCATCTCCACTTTTTCTATCAACTTGTCATTTGAAATTTTTTTTAGTATTGTGCAAACATTATCCATAAAGATACTCTATAACCTTTCTGTACTAACTATCCAACACTCATAAGATTATGCTTTAGTCTAGGTACAAAATAAACATCAAGAATAAATCTTCTTTCACCATTTTTTGCCAAAACATTTATTACTCCTTTACCCATTACATCCACTTTATTATCATTTCTTAATTTCACTTCAGATTTTATGGAATCATCAAGACTAGCAAAAAATTATTTATTCCGTCATATGGTTACTGCATCTGCTATCTAAAAACCAAATATCTCTAGCATTTTCTTGAGAAACATGACAAGCGAGGAATAAGCTTCTAGAATTAGAATTAGATTCATTTGTGTAATTAACATTCTGCTTGTCCACATCTTGTTTTTTCTGCATTCATTTGCATAATGTCCATATTTTTTGCAGTAATAACACTGAATGTTAGATTTATCAAACCTCTGTGAATTTTACTGTACGTGATTGTTGCCATGTCCTCTATTGTTGTAGTTTTGATTATTGTTTTCACTTTGATCTGGATTGTTCCTTCCATCTCTGCCTCTGCCTCTTCCTCTGAAGTTTGACCTTCCTCTTCCTCTTCCTCTTCCTCTGCCGAATGATATCTGAGACTTGAAAGCATTCTTAAAAGAAGTATTGTTATTCCTATTTATTCTGGATTTATGTGTTAACAATGATCCCATTAATTCATCTATTAATAATTGTTCCAAATCCTTGGTTTCTTCAATAGCTACAACTATTGCATCAAATTTGTTGGGTAAACGACTGAGAATTTATTCTATGATCTTCTGATCTATTATTGTTTCTCCATTGGATCTAATTTGGTTCACAATATTCAATACTTGACCCATAAACTGGTCTATAGACTCCGAATAATTCATTTGCAAATTTTCAAAATTTCTCCTAAGAGATTGCAATTTAGCTACTTTCACTTTTGTATTACCTTTATAGGTAGTCTCCGAAATTTTCCATGCCAACTTGGATCTCGTTGCTACTTTAACTCAAGAAAAAATGGATTCATCCATTCCCTGTTGGATTAGGAATAGAGCTTTTGCATCATTTTTCTTATTTTCTTTAAGCTCTTCCTTTTGTGCTTGAGTTAATCCCTGATGGGCAGCCTCATCCTATGGTTCTACATAGCCATTTTCTACCAAATCCCAAACATTTTGTGAGCAAAATAATGTTCTCATTTTAATTGCCCAAAAATCATAATTCTTACCATTGAAAACGGGAATCTGGCTCTGAGAAATGCTGTTGTTTGTTGCCATGTCTCAAGCTGAACTTTTCAAAATGAACAACTTCTTTAAATTTCTACTCAGCGACTAAATCCTCCTTCAATCTGCTCTAACAATCTAATGCCCCTGATCTTTTTCTCTGCTCTGATACCAATTTGTTACTGCAGAGACAGAAAAAAAAAAAAAAAGAGAAAATATGCATGCATAGCAGGAAACAATTGCTACAGCAATAAAATATTTTTATATTGATTCTGCTTTTATTTATTTATAATTCACTATATAAAAACAGCGATCACAGATCTACATATATGGAATTACAATCACTTTTCAACTAAAAATAAAGAATTAAAAATACTGCTGTAACTGAAAATAAACTGCACTAAACTAATGTTTATTCATGCATAAGGCATGTGGGATAACTGATTGTCCTAAGAATGAAATCATGCATAAGACATGTGCGATAACTGATTGTCCTAAGAATCAAATCTCATGCAAACTGCTTGCATGATCGAATCTAAATATAGTTGAATGTTATCTCCATGCGATGTGGAGAAATTAGAACCGCAGTTCTAACAGTGTCATGACCAGGCTTCCATCTCCATACCCATCTGCAAAATTTTCTCCACGGCAGTCCAGAAATGCAAGCTTTAAATCTATCATAATCACTCCATGTGGTAAGTAGATTGCAATCGTGTAAAACCCAAAGTACCATGTAAATGAGATAACTTGTAACATCCTTTCTGCCAATTGTTCTGTAAAACGTTTCTTGTGCATTTAATTGTTTCAATGTTGTTGGTAGGAGTGTACAATTTTAAAATAAAAACTCTTAGAATTATTTGATTCTGTAGATTTTAGTTACATGCACAAGGTTATGATTGCAAATGTCTATATAATTGTGTAGAGCTTACATAAACAGATTGTTTACCACTTTTGTGTTGGAAATAAACAGTTCTATGCAGTTATACCCATTTCAAATTTTGTTCCATGGACTAGTCTTCTTGCTTCTTTTACTTCTGTAATTATGGTTTTCTTTTTGAATCTGGTTTCCTTATGCTGGTATGTATGTGTGGTGTCAATAGATTATTTTTAAATGGATAACATTCCAAGTAGATTTTACAGTTTACAAGGTGGACAATCTGGAACATTGTTGAGAAAATTTGTTCTCTCTTATACTCATATTTTTCTTATAAACAACATTGAAATGAATTATTTTTGTTGTTTGTCCGCAGGGTCTTCTAATTTGCAGATGTATGAGGAAGGTCGATCATTAAGGCTGCAAATAACCTGTATCTTGAAGATGCCTCCAAGGCAGGTTTATAGCCACGTAGTTTTGCTTTGCAACTTAAAACACACTGTTGGCATGCCCAGTTATTGCAGTATAATTAAATGTGATAAGCATCTTGTCTGTAGTAGATTCACTAACTATGCAACTCATTACTTGGCAGATTGTTCAAGCGAGGAACAAAATTCCATATATAGATGGAGATATCATGAGGATAAGAAGGTTATTCTCAGAAACCGAGAACAGGCAGACATCTGTTTCCGCTTATGATACAGCCTGGGTGGCCAGGGTTCCCTCTATGGAAAACTCTCAATCACCACAGTTCCCACAATGTCTCTCATGGATAATGGACAATCAACTCCAGGATGGATCCTGGGGATTATCAGACTTGCCTTATGTTAAAGACCGAGTCCTTCATACCCTGGCGTGTATTATTGCCCTTAAAACATGGAATGTTGCCAATAAAAATATGGAAATGGGTAAGACTAATTTCTTTTTCTTGGACCAACTTTGCCTTCATGACTTGCAAGCTTGTCTTCTAGTTTGCTTTGTCAAACAGAAAATTCGGATCATATAATTACATATATTTATATAGACACAAAGTAACGAGACATTTTTGGGAATTTAAAATGTATATTCACCAACACCCCCTCCTCCCGCCCCCAAGAAAGAAAATGACAAGTCTGTCCTCATGTGACTTGGGGTTGAATTTTATTGCCATGCTTTCGAAATTTGGGATGTTACTTCATAAGTAAAAACAAATTTGATCTTATGGTAAGACATAAGGCTCTAATATTTCAAGGTCATTTCCAACCGCAGGTCTGAGATTTATAAGAGAAAATATTGAAAAGATAGTTGAGGAGGCGCAATATAATCCCATTGGATTTAACATTATCTTTTCTGCAATGATGGATGACGCAAGAGCCTTCTGCTTGGAGCTCCCTTATGATTCAACTTCTATAAAACTAATGCTCACCAAACGAGAAGAAATCCTCAAAAGGTATCTTCTGACATTAGTATCTCTCCTCATAATCTCTGAGACCCAATCATTATTTTTCTTCATTTCTTGTAACTTTACTGCTATTTGCCTTTTGCAGCACAGAACTAAGCCACATGAATGGGTACGATGAGTCCATGATGTTTATTGTTGAGGGAATTCGGAGCATAGTTGACTGGAACAAAGTTTTAATACATCAGAACAAAGATGGCTCACTCTTTCATTCTCCTTCTGCAACTGCTTGTGTTTTAATGCATACTAGAACACTCAGTTGCCGCAAGTATTTGAATTCAATCCTACCAAATGTTGGAAATGGAGGTCAGTCCTTAAATGTTCTTATAAATAGCCCGATCAGTTTGTATCATTTTCATACATTAGCAGGGGTTATTTTTGTTGGTGCAGTGCCTAGTGTTTACCCCATATATTTGTTCACTGGTCTCTCAATGGTAGATAGACTGGAGCGATTAGGCATAGCAAGACATTTCAAAAATAAGATAAATAAGTCTTTAGATTATGTATATAGGTAATTGATAACTAAATCTATTACTTACGATTGCATGCTATACTTTCTATGCTTGGTTTCTATATTTTCTGAAATCAATTTTCTGGCTGGCCAGGTGCTGGACACAGAATGAAATAATTGAGGGAAGATCATCAACATCAGACATAGTTAACAGTTCAATTAATTTCAAGATTTTACGGTGCAATGGATATGATGTGTCTCCAGGTCTTCTGAACAAACAATTCTCAGTTCTTCCTAAATTTTATTGTTAAATATGGTTTATATTTTCCCCTTGTTAGGCATGCATACCACTCATGGATCACATAAAATGTTTAAAGAAGGTAAATACTAAATACTATATTCCCATTCAAACACTGGAGTTCTGTACAGATTTGGGGGCAATTTCAGGTAACATATAACACGAAGTTTCAAGGATGCTGCTTTCATTACATTTTGCTAACATTTTAATGAAATCAATATTTATGTAGATTTCTTTCTCAGTTACATGAGAGACGGAAACTTCCTCCCTTCTGTAGAAAAGAGTGGTGAAGGAGTTACATCAATGTTGAATCTGTATAAAGCATCTCTGGTGATGTTCCCAGGGGAAAGCATTTTGGAAGAAGCAAAACCTTTATCTGGAAATTATCTCGTCAAAAGACAAGAAAACAGTACAGTGAATGACCAAAATGTCAGAAAAAACAGAGCATAACAGAAAATAAAAACAGAGAGACTTAGATTGCTACGGCAATCCTGAAAACAAGAATTTTATTAATCTTCTTGATCTTGCCATTACAAAGCTGCGCCCAAGAGATCTTTAAATAGATTTGAAAACAAAAATAACTGAAAAAGCAAACTGAAGATTAATTATAGTCTTTGCATGCAAACTGAAACTGAACTGCTTCTCTAACTATTTGAACTAACTGTTTGTTAACTGCTGTGCATGAGAAGGAGGTGGAACTGGTAGTTTTGGAGAAATTAACTCCAGTTGACTTCAGTTTCTAACACTCCCCCTTAATTTCTACCACTAACTACTTTAGCATTTACAATGCCTAAATTTCGTCTTAGATAATCAAAGGTCTCCTTTGCTAATGCCTTTGTGAATATATCTGCTAATTGGTCTTCAAATCTGCAGAACTCCAGATGGATTTCTCCATTGTTTACTAACTCTCTGATAAAATGAAATGTTGTATCAATGTGCTTGCTCCTTTTGTGAAAAACATGATTTTTTGATAATGCAATTGCTGATTTGTTATCACAAAAGATTGGTGTTGACTCATAATAAATCTGCCAATATTCTCCTCATCCAAGTTGTTGCTTGACATGCTGCTAATGTCGCTGCTACATACTCTGCTTCAGCTGATGAAAGTGTCACTCTAGGTTGTTTTTTGGATGCCCATGTGACCACCCATGTTCCTAAAAGAAAGACATGTCCAGAAGTACTCTCCCTGTCATCAATGCTATCTGTAAAATCACTATCAGTATAAACAATCAAACAAAAATCATTAGTTGTGGAATATAAAATTTCATATTCTGTTGTTCTTGCCACATATCTCAATATCCTCTTTCCAACTTGCCAATATGAGTCTTTTGGTGACTCCATGAATCTAGAGATTAAACTGACCCCATACATGATATCTGGTCTTATAGCTCTAAGATACATCAAACTACCAACTAGTCTTTTGAATGTTGTAGAATCAACATTAGACCCTTTGTCTTCTTTGCTAATTTTGGTCCCTATAGCAACTGGTGTAGGTGTTGGTTTACAAATTCAGCATCTTAAACCTTCTTAACACATCTTTTGCATATTTAGTTTGACAAATAAAAATTCCCTTCTGTAATTTCTGATTTAAATGTGTTTACAGACAAATTTTTAGTGAAAATCAAATCATCAACATATAAACACACAATCAAAATCTAACCTGCTTTGTTGATTTTTGTGTACATTGTAGGCTCACTATTGCTTCTGCTGAATCCATTGTTTGTCATGTATGAATCAATCCTTCTATACCATGCTCTTGGTGCTTGCTTGAGACCATAAAGGGCCTTCTTCAATCTGTAGACTTTTTCTTCATGTCCTTGCACTTCATAACCTGGTGGCTGTTTTACATACACTTCTTCATCTAGAAAACCATTCAAAAAAGCTGATTTGACATCCATTTGATATACATTCCAATTATTTTGAGCAGCTATTGCTAAAACCATTCTAATAGTATCAAGTCTAGCAATTGGAGCAAATGTTTCATTATAATCAATTCCATGTTCTTGTGCAAAACCTTTTGCTACTAACCTTGCCTTGTGCTTTTCAACATTTCCATCTGCATCAAATTTGGTCTTATAAACCCATTTGACTCCTATGCAATCCTTACCTTCAGGTAGATTAGTTAGGTCCCATGTTTGATTTTTTTCAATGGCATTCATCTCTTCATCCATTGCTTTTATCCAATGTTCCTCATTCACTACTTCTGCCCAATATTCATTTAACAAATGTTTGGCCTTCAACATGCTTCTAGCCATCTCCATGATTGTTCTATTCTTTCTTTCTGCTACACCATTCTGCTGTGGTGTGTACTTTGTAGTCAGTTGCCTTTTAATGCCATGATATCTGCAAATTTTTTGAAATTCATTAGACATATATTCACCTTTTCTATCTGATCTAAGTACCTTGATGTAATGGCCACTCTGCTTTTCAACCATATCCTTGAATTCTTTAAACTTTCCAAAGGCTTCAGACTTATGTTTGAGAAAATATATCCACGTCTTTCTGCTAAAGTCATCAATGAAGGTTAGAAAATAAGAACTACCTCCAAATGATGGAATTTGCATTAGTCCACATAAATCACTATGGACTAGCTCCAATTTTAGCTTTTCTCTATATGAGGCTCCTACTGGAAAGCTCTCTCTATGTTGTTTTGCCAAAATGCAACTGTCACATGAACTTCCTAGTTGTTCTATTGGTGGTAATCCCTTCACCATATTTTTCTTTTGTAACAAATTCAAACCTCCGAAATGTAAATGTCCATACCTTAAGTGCCATAGCCATGATTAGTCTAGATGCATGGTTTTGAAGTGGGCTTCCTCTTCTCCTTGGATGCACTGATTCAAAGAGGGAACATCCGATTCTTAGTCATCTCCACTTTTCCTATCAACCTGTCACTTGGAAACTTGTCTAGTATTGTGCAAACATCATCCATAAAGGATACTCTGTAACCTTTTTGTACTAACTGTCCAACACTCATAAGATTATGCTTTAGTCCAGGTACAAAATAAACATCAGGTATAAACCTTTTTTCACCATTTTTTGCCAAAATATTTATTACACTTTTACCCATTACATCCACTTTGTTATCATTTCCTAATTTCACTTCAGATTTTATGGAATCATCAAGACTAGCAAAGAATTATTTATTCCCTGTCATATGATTACTGCATCCACTATTTAAGAACCAAATATCTCTAGCATTTTCTTGAGTAACATGACAAGTGAGAAATAAGCTTCCAGGATTAGAACTAGATTCATTTGTATAATTAACATTTTGCTTGTCCACATTTCTTTGTTTTTTTCTACATTCACTTGCATAATGTCCATATTTTTTGCAGTAATAACATTGAATGTTAGATTTATTAAACCTCTATGAACTCTGCTGGAAGTGATTGTTGCCACGTCTTCTATTGTTGTAGTTTTGATTATTATTTTCACTTTGATCTGAATTGTTCCTTCCATTTCTTCCTCTGCCTCTTCCTCTGAAGTTTGACCTTCCTCTTCCTCTTCCTCTGCCAAATGATACTTGTGACTTGAAAGCATTCTCAAGAGAAGTATTGTTATTCCTATTCATTCTGGATTAATGTGTTAACAAAGAACCCATTAATTCATCTACTGATAACTGTTCCAAATCCTTGGTTTCCTCAATAGTTACAACTATTGCATCAAATTTGCTGGGTAAACTCCTAAGTATTTTTTTTATGATCTTCTGATCCGTTATAGTTTCTCCATTAGATCTAATTTGGTTCACAATATTCAATACTTGACCCATAAACTGGTCTATTGAATCTGAATTATTCATTTGCAAATTTTTAAAACTTCTCCTAAGAGATTGCAATTTAGCAATTTTTACCTTTGTATTACCTTTATAGGTAGTCTCCAAGATTTTCCATGCCGATCTGGATCTCATTGCTGCTGCAACTCTAGAAAAAATAGATTCATCCAATGCCTATTGGATTAGAAATAGAGCTTTTGCATCTTTTTCTTGTTTTCTTTAAGCTCTTCCTTTTGTGTTCGGGTTAATGCCTGATGAGCAACCTCATTCTACGGTTCTACAAAACCATTCTTTACCAAATCCCAAACATCTTGTGAGCAAAACAATGTTCTCATTTTAATTGCCCAAAAATTGTAATTTTTACCATTAAAAATGAGAATTTGAGGCTGAGAAATACTGTTATTCGTTGCCATGTCTCACGCTGAACCTTTCAAAATGAACAGCAACTTCTTTAAATTTCCATGCTACACTTTTGCCCAGGGGACTTGCTACACTCTTGGCTTCATGTGAGCTTGAAAACTCTTTGGCAGGAGTCGACCAAACTATAGCACTCTTAGATTTCTACTGTGCGTGGACTTTGTCAAACAGGGCGATCTTTTTTTCAGCTTCAGGATCTACAAACACGCTGTGATTTTGTGACAACCATGCTTCAATCTCCAAATTGACTGTGCGTTGTTCACTTGACGATTCTGCAGCTGGCTCTCGACATCACTGCAGATCTAATGATTCTGCTGCTGGCTCTTCACGTCACTACAGATCTGAAAATTCTGCTGCTGAAGCAGCGTTTTGCCTTGCTAGATGACCTTCGGGTCTGCTAGCTCTCCACGTCGCTGCACCGTCCCAAGGTTCTACTGTATGTTGTTCTGATGCTGCGCCTCTAATTTGAAGCGCTTCCTTCACCGCTTTCTCCTTACGGGCTGCGGCTCCAGTCAAACACTTTGACCGATCTGCTTTCTCTCCCACACACTTCTATCTAGATGTTCTTCCTCACGCCAAATTGTGACTGCTACGACTGCAAGTCTTCTCCATGGCTCTGATACCAGTTTGTCAGAAAAAATAGAGCATAACAGAAAATAAAAACAGAGACTTAGATTGCTATGACAATCTTGAAAACAAGAATTTTATTAATCTTCTTGATCTTGCGATTACAAAGCTGTGCCCAAGAGATCTTTAAATAGATTTGAAAACAAAAATAACTGAAAAAGCAAACTGAAGACTAATTATAGTCTTTGCATGCAAACTGAAACTGAACTGCTTCTCTAACTGCTTGAACTCATTGTTTGTTAACTGCTGTGCATGAGGAGGTGGAACTGGTAGTTTTGGAGAAATTAACTCCAGTTGACTTCAGTTTCTAACACAAAATTTAGTTATGAAAGACCTTGAAGGAGAGGTAGGTGAAAAAAATAGGTACAAATGGCCAATCTTTGAAATTATCTTTGGGCATTAAGCTTTGTGGGGTTTATCCATTCCTTGCAGGTTCAGTCTGCATTGCGTGTCCCCTGGTTGGCTAGTTTGCAGCGGATAGAACATAGAAGATACATTGAACAATATGGTGTTGATGATAATTGGATTGGAAAGACTTCTTACAAGTAATTTTTCGACTTAGCTCATTTTTACGACGCCATCCATCTAGATAACAAATCAAATTACTTAGATTTTATTCATAAGGGTCTTGAACATTGGGCCTTCTAATTGGATTGTAGGATCACCTGTACAAGCAATGAATTGTTCTTAACTTTAGCCAAAAAGGACTACAATATCTGCCAAGCAATACAGCAGAAGGAACTGCAGGAGTTGGAAAAGTATGCACAAACACAAATGAATATATAGTTCTTAGTTCATGGAAATGACAATAGAAGCAAAACAACTGGTATGAAAAGCTTATATTTGCACTGCGGATTTGATAAGCGTTAACCTTGCTGTCTCCAATAACAGATGGTTTGTAGATGCCAAATTTGGTGACCTTAACTTCGCTCGACAAAAACTTGTATACTGCTTTTTTTCCGTTGCTGCAACAATCTTTACTCCTGAAATGTCTGCTGCACGCATGGTATGGACTAAGAATGCAGTTCTCACGACAGTAATAGACGACTTCTATGATGTGGGGGGCTCCCCTGAAGAACTACAGTGCTTTCTTGAAGCTGTTAGGAGGTAGTTGTATCCATCAATCTACAAAATGGTGGCCAATTGGATATCTGTTTTGATGATTTTAGTTCTTATATAGTCCACTTTGAAATCAATTTCCCTAACAAATGCCATTTGTTAAGAAACATCAGATGTCTAATTACGGTGCTAATGTTATCTAGGCCTTAGAGATACTAGATACATATCACCAACAGGGTCACCAATAACTGGTTTCTGATGTTTTGCAGATGGGATGCTGCTGGGATAATTGGCTTGTCAGAGAGTGGGCAAATTTTGTTCTCTGCACTATATAATACTGTCAACAATATTACTCAAAATGCCTGTGATTTGCAAGGTCGAGATGTCAGCATTCATTTCAGGAAAATTGTGGGTATCCTTCCTAAACCATAAATATTGTATATTTTGTCTAAGCTCTTTCGGTAGTACTTTGATTAAAATTACTGTGTGCTTGTTTTAACAGTGGTACAGATTATTGAGCTCAATGATGGAGGCTGAGTGGTCACAAACTGGAAACATACCATCTATCCAGGAATACATGGAAAATGGAAAAATATCATTTGCCTTGGAGCCAGTTCTTTTTTTATCACTCTATTTTGTAGGGCCAAAGCTTTCAGAGAAAATTATCTGCCAGCCTGAGTATAACAATCTCATGGAACTTCTCAGTATCTGCGGGCGCCTTTTGAATGATATTAACAGCTACAAGGCAATCAATACTTGCCACTTTTGAAATACTTAGCATAATATTAATCATAGTCAGCATCAATTGCACAAATATTTTCATTTGAATGTTGTGTTGGAAGTGGAAGAGGATTATTTAGGTTTAAAAGGTATGGGTTTAGTAGCCTATTTTTTTTGGGAAGCTTTGAGATAATCACCATGATGTAATTTGATCATAACATCATGGTCAAATGTGTCCCATAACATGAAGAAAATGACAAATTTAACAAGCCCGTGACATGTTTTGTGAGAATGACCCACATCAACATGAGACAAACATATTTTATTAGGATCATACCATGAAGTTGGGGTGCTATTATAGAGGAAGGGTTTAGATGGAGATAATAATTTATTCATTTGTGGTACTATTAGTGGTGGGTGGGAAGCAATTTGATTATCTATTTTGACTATTCCTATTTTGTTTTAGGATTAACACTTGTAATTGCATTAGTTGAAGTTTGGAAAGATTCCTTGGTTGAGCTATGGGTTGGCTCAAATTGTTTCATAAATAAGTCTTGTCTTTTAGCTTGGTCAAAATTTTATAGGTGAAGTGTTTAAAAGAAGATTATAATTTATTCATTTGTATTAATATTAATGGTAGGTGGGAAGTAATTTGATTATATGTTTTGACTATCCCTGCTTTCATTTTAGGATTAACACTTGTCATTGTATTATTTTAAGTTTGAAAAGATTCTTTGGTTGAGCTATGGGTTGGCTCAAATTGTTTCATAAAGAAGTTTTGTCTTTTAGCTTGGTCAAAATATTCATTTAAGGTTTATTTTGAACCTTATATTGACGGGAATGTGTTAGAGCAATGATTAATTATATAAAGAGACTATCATCAATCATGTTGTGATATGATTTATGAGCTAATGATTTCCATCATTTGATGAAAGCATGAGCTGATTCTGAAGATGATTGCCTAGCATTGATAAAATAACTAAGATAATTTTATGTTAGATTATTTTGTTGAAATTACATAAGTAAAGCATTGACCAAATTTTCTAATTAGGAGATAGAATGTTGAGACAATTGATTATACCATTCTTAAAACATTTCTTGTGAACATTTTGATTAAAAGTTTGGTAGTAACAAATGTATTTGTTTGGACCCATTCCTTGTAGAGATTGCCAAATGCTTTAATAAAGATACAAGGTCTTTAATTCCATCACATTTAATAGTTGGATATATGTTTTCAATATCAATGGATACGATGAAAGGAGATAAAAGTTCATTTTAAATATTTTGAAGCATCTTGTTATGCATAAGAGGTTGAAGAATTATATTCCCATTGGAATCTCTAAGAAGAGGAGAGATCGTTTTTTATTTTATTTTGATTCATGATAAGAAGAGGTTGATGAGTCATTTGTAATATATGATGTTGTATTTGATTCATTTGAGAATTGTTTGTTGTTTGTATTACATTCATTTATTGGACTATTTGAGAAAGAATTTGAGTGGTATCAATTGGCGTATTTTGGTTGCTAGTGTTAGGAGGTGGAATGTTAGTTTTTGTAGGAGATGGAATGTTATTGTTGGTAAGAGGAGCATTCCCATTATTAGGAATGAGAATGTTTCTTATAGGAGGATTCCCTATGGAAGTATTTGTTAAGCTAGTATCTATTGTTCAATGGTATAGTAAATAATTTTAGATGGGGTAGTATCCTAAAAAATGTGAAGTGGATTAGACCTATCTAGATCATCAATTTGGGTGATTTGAATCATGTTGCGGTCAATATAGTTAGAGGAAGGATGGGAATAAGCGCACCATGAGAGATTATCCTCTTGGGTGCTTAGGTTAGGTAAGAGAGAGCAACCCATGTATATTTTAAATGGGTTAAGTTTATCAAAAAAGATTTTAATAGGCGATTTCATGATGTTAAATAAGGTAAGACAAAAGCTAACAATGTGTAGGTTGTATGTAGAAAAGGGTTTATACGAATAAAACTAAGTTAGTCAAGAATTAAATTAGATCGGTCAAAGAGGTTTCAGGTTTGAAACATAATTATTTAGGCCAATAAGTATGTAGTCGAGTAGGTCGATACAGTTAGAATAAGAAAGAATCTAGGCTTAATATAGACTATGTCATCCAATGAGTACAAAGTCAAATAAGTCAATGTAGTTGATCACTGAACTAATAAAGATTAAACAATCTGAAAAAGAAATAACTTAATGAATAGATACAAATTTGAACATGTCAATGTATTTATGTAGGTAGGATAACAAAAAAATATGGAATCATACTAGGTTGAGTTGGTCGACTAAGTTGAATAAATAGGAAAATATAATAGTCTGTGATAGACTAGGTCTAGCTGGTCGATGACATTCTATAATTTGAGAAATGTTTTAAATGGTTTGAATTTAGATTATTTAGTTCCAAATATAGAAAATAAATATAAGCACCTATACAACTAGGTCAAATTGGTCGATCTAGTTATAACATACAACACAAAACTTGTATCAATGCTTACTAATATAAGTCTACAATACAACATAGAGTAACAAACAAGTAGAAATAATGTAATTTAGAAGCTAATTAATTGTTTGAAAATAAGATCAGGAAGTTGCACTAAAGGTTTTGATTGAAAACGTTGACTTTCAAAAATACTTGCTTGTCTATTGGATAGTGTCAGCATAATATTTCAGAGCACTGAATATATAGGAAGTACCATTCTTATAACCTAATAAATCTAATTTCAAGGGTAATTTAGAAGTAGCTTCTCAATGCTAACTACTAATTTATGTACCACATAATCAAATAGATAGTTAGATTCTTAAATTTGAATAAAGAGAGAAATCTTAGGCATTCTTAAAATACTGTGAGGTACGTGGAAACTAAAGACCATGTTGAAATATATATTATCGCTATGATTATTTGAGAAAACCTCTCACACCATGATATATATAAATTATAGATAAGGATCATACATAGAGTATAGAGTGACCCTTCACGACAGTAGTTAAATAGTTTTAAAATTGTCAGTACACAGTTTTTAGGGAAAGCCAAACAAAGTGAAAAATAAAAATGAAAATCAATATTTTAGAAGCTAAGTTAAAGTTTTTGAAAATTAAATAAATAGATAACCAACTAAAAAATAAAGTGATATTAATTACTATCTAATGTAGATTAATTTACCTTGCTCGAATCAGAAAATAAAATAAACAAAATAAAATCGAACAGGCCGATCAAGTTAGACAAATAGAACAAAACAAAGTCGAGCTGACCGATTCATTTTATTATAAAAATAATCTAAACTAAACATATTTGAGTGGGTTGACATATTTTTTTAGGTAGGAAACAAAGACATAACTCAATCAAGTCGGTCAACCTAGTTGATTATGGAGGTATAGTTTTATAGAATTGAAAAATTCGTACCAACAGTACTAAATTTAAATTATAACTAAAAGGTGAGAAAATAAATTTACTTAAAATTTGATAAAGTGAAATTATTGAGTTGGTTAGAGTGAACTTGATAGATAAGACTAAGTTGACCAAGTTGATGTAATAGTTTTTCCTGAAGATGTTGAATTGTTATTTTGAATTGAGTTGTCGAGGCAAGTGTTTGAATATGTAAATGTGAAAAATAATATTATTAAAAAATTCAAACCAATTGATTTAGTATAAATAAAATTTATAAATGATAGAAAAATAAAACTATGTAGATCAAATTGATGTAGTTAATTTAAAAATAAGATGCAAAAAAGAAAAGAATTAAGTAGGTTGATTTAGGGAAAAAAGAGACTAGATTGATTGGTTAGATCTAATTAACTGAGACTAAAAATCCTATGATTATAAGGTAAAACTAAGTCAATAGGCTCGATGAAGTTAAAAATCTTGAACATAAACTGTAAAACTAGGTCAACACACTCGACAGAATTAAAAAACTTGCAAACAGAGAGCTGAACTAGGTCGACCAACTTGATGAAGTTGAAAAAATTGCACATAAAGAGCCAAACTAGGTCAACATGCTTGATAAATTTTAAAAACCTACATATATAATATTACACTAAGTCAACAAACTTGATCTAGTTGATCATTAATAAAAATTAAAAATATGTAAGGGTTAGATTCACATTGGGTTCACCATAATGTATGCAAGTAAAATAAGTCAAAAATATAACTTATCCTACTTAACAATATCCAAACCAGGAGAAGGTAACAAACTAAAAATATACTTATAAATACTTTTTTATATAGGGTTCATGACTAATGATGGATTTGTTAAACTTAAACTAAGTGATCTCTTACCATATAATGGCAAAGGAGATGTTTCCAAGGCCTCTAGTCAAATGTCATAATATAATAACCTTAGCTAGATCTTATGGTTATAATAAAAATAAGCAAGCTAATCTAGTAAATGAATATGCAACATAATCTAGTGCTCACTAAATCTTGTGGTATAAATAGAGAAAATAATAATCAAGAAAATATAATTCTATTCAAGACAATATATAGGTAATATAAGTAGGGAGAGATACAATTCAACCTATTAGTTTCTATAACACCTACTTATCAACATATGAAGGGCTAGGAGTATACTTATCTTGTTGAAGTGAACCCACTATGCCTCAATCTCTCCCTTATTCAATGTTGCTTTGCAAGAGGTTGTTGTGGCTTGTAAGGATTACAAGGATAAATCAAATCTAGGCTAAAAGACTTTTCATATGCATCCAAGACCTCCACAAGACAACTTCTACTACTCTAAGAAAAAACCCTAAGCAATGAAAACTCTAATTGATAATATAAATAGATTTTTGAGTTATAATGATGTGTAATTGAATTATCCTCTTTTTAGAAATGAAGTTAAATGGGGTATTTATAGCCAAGGATTGATCCTAAACCCTCTTTGGAATTTAACCAATAAGGTCAGCTGGGTTGATCTTATTTGACATGAAATATAGTTTTTAGGTCTCGAACTAGGTTGGCTAGGCTGATGGAGTTTCATAATGTGCAGTAAGTCCCAACAAGATCGACTAGGATGACATAGTATGAGAATGAAGAAAAAGAGGTGTTATTTAGGTAGGGGTTATTTTGGGTAGTGAATTACTTAGGGGAGTGTTAAATGGGTTTTTATTTTTTAGGGAATTGGATGAGAATAGATTGTAGTGTTTTAGGTAATGGTATAAGGGCCACCAATCCTGTAAAGCACCAAAGGTCTACCAACCTCTTCCCTAGTGTACCCTTTAAGGCATGTACTCAAAGAGATTGAGATTCATTGGGTTCTTATAAGAGAAAAAACATCATTAACTAATAGAGTTTTAAAAAATTGTGTATGTATATGCACCAATCCAAACTCATCACATGTCATGCAATTGTAATACAAGATGGTGCTTCAAGAAATAACATAGTAACACACAATGTGAAGCTAATAAATCATAGTAAAAAACATAAATTAAAATGACAATAAGGAAATAATTAAAATAATTGAAAGTGTCATATACATACCTTGAATTACCTTTATCAATGAATAGTTATTTTTTGTATTTGTAGTGTTGATCATGGAGGACACATTAATTGCTTTGGGCAAACTCTAGGGATATAAAATTAAAGATCAAAAGCAAACAATCACACAAAAATCAAAATAAATGAACTTTACATAACTGAATAAATCACTTGAAAAATTGGTAAGCTAGGGTGATAAATGCTAAATTAGAACCAAAAGATAAAAAAACATGGATAAAATGAGAGTAAATTAGGCAACAAAAAAGCCAAGGCTACTAAATGACTGAAAGACTTTAAAAAATGCACTTTAAATAATAAAAGTAACAAACCAAATCAAATCAAAGATACATAAAACTAAAATAATATATCCAACATTGATGTAAAGGAAGTAACAAACCATACTTAAACAAATATGGAAAGATAACATAAAGTAAAACAACATTGATAAATAAAAAGTAAAAATACAAACTCATTCAACAATGGAAAACCTAGAATAGAGAAATGTAATAAGATTATCCATAAAACGAGTGTCAAATACATTTATAATGTTATAAATGAAACTAAGGAAATATGAGAAGGATAAAGTAATGATGTAAAGAATTAATTCATTATCACTCAAAAATATAATTTTTCTTCTTTAAGATAAATTCAACCAAAACAAAACTATTAGTGGCATGTTTTTAAGAAGAGATGAAGAATAGGGAATATAGAAGTTGGGAAATAGATTTAAAAACAAACTTGTCTATCAAGGAGAGGTAGGAGATGAAATGGGTTATGGGGGAAATGTAGTTAGTACCAAGGTAAAAAATCTTTATCAGAATCAAGACACTCAAATTAAGTTAGAAAAAATAATAAAATTTTTGACATTAAAGAATCTAGAGAATTTTCCTTAGCCACACAAATTTGGGTTATCTAGTGAAGTATAAATATCGTCTCATGAAGACTATATACATAAAAATTAAAACATACCTACCTTCATGTTCTCCATTCTTTAGGACCACTTACAAAGATGTTGATCTACTATGAATATTGGGTATTTGTATGAGAAAGTAGGTAGTACTATAGAGGGTTTTGAAATATCCTATCTTAGTCTACCAGCCTAACACACCCTAATAGACCTCGACTCTATCGTGAGGCCAACTATGGAATTTAAGATCTGACTAAAATAAAATATATGCTTAATAATCATGGTCTTTTGGTGTGATTTTTAATTTTGAATGTTTATAGATGTCATTTTATTATTGCCTTTTAATTTAAATGATTTGACTTCTAAAATTTTAATGGTTTTTTCTGTTCCTCCTCCATATGAACTTAGAAAACCAACATGGGTGTCAAGAATGACTATCACTAGAAAACTTAGATTTGATAGCTAAGAAAAATAGCTTAAAGAGCATGGTGTCTAAGAGTCTTATTATTTCATATTAAATAATAATGTTATCTTGAAACCAACCTTAATATGACCAAAGTGAAAAGAAAAATAGGGGAGAAGATGATAATGAACATGTAATGATTGAGTTACATCAAATCATAAAAAATTTAAAATTATGAAAATGATACAATGACTGGTAAGCATGATTCTCTATCATAAGAAAAAATGTAGGTATAGGGAAGCATGCAAAATAAAATTATTTAAATTTGTTAACATAAAAGAAACATAACTGATTTTGAGATTATGAAATGATAATCTTTAACCATTGTTTTAATTTCTAAGAAAAACACTTAGTTTAATGATAGTTTTAATAAATTTGTAATCTGGTCCTATCTAAAGTCTTAAACTATAAATCATAAAAGATAAACCAAATTAGGTGAAGATATGAGAAAAAATTGTGAGGAAGGCCTAATCATATCCAATGTCTTCTATTGCAACTCACAAAATAAAAAGTAAAGTGAAAAAATGGACTAAGTAATAAAATATGTTCATGAGGATGGCTAGATCCTATATGCGGCCTTATGATGCAACTCATGTACTAAATTAAAGTAATAAAGATAAACCAAATGACCCATGGTAGGAACTAAGGCTACTAAGAGTAATGTAAAGTTACATATTGGAGATCGTTGTAAGAACCTATAAGAAGTGTTCGTATGTACATGATATGGAATTATGTGAGAACATTTAAAAAATATATATATATATATTTAAAAATTGAGCATTTGTGGGTTCTTTAAAAATATGTCCTTAATTAGTTTGTAATCTATAATTACTAGGATCAAGGATTTTTTTTACAAAGTAAGGAACCCACCATTTTTGGGCATACTTTCTTTCTATGTTATATGTATTATTTAATTTGAGGACTAGAATATCAATATTGAAAGTTCATACTTTGACCTTTTTATTAAGTTGTTTAGCAATGTGAGCTTTCTATTGGCTGTTATGTCATAAAGCAGTCATACATTGCTTATCAAGGAGATCTAAAGCATGGAGATGGGTTTCACGTAATTACTCATCAAGAATAATATCATGAAAATAAATTAATAGGTATGGTTTCTCAACTTAAAGAGGTAAAATTGATTCATACCCATATACTAATGAAAATGGCATTCCCTGAGTAGTAGTATGTATATTAGTGTGATAAGCCCAAGGTGCAGGATAAAGTTGGAGATGCCAATTAATACGAGATTCTATAATATTTTTTTGTAATAATTTGTTCAAAATTTTATTAATAGCTTCTACTTGGCCATTGCATTGAGGATGATAAGGTGTTAAGAATTTATGCATAATTTTAAATTTTTCACATAGTTGTTTCATATCTTTGTTTTTGAAATTGCCACCATTATCAGAAATGATGATATGAAGAAATCAAAATTGACAAGTGATTTGACTGAGAATGAATTTAAAAATAGTAATACTAGTAACGTTAACAAGAGGCATAACTTCCATCCACTTGGTAAAATATTCAATGGCAATTATAATGAATGCATGACCATCTTGTGATCTAAGTAGCTTTCCAATGAGATCTAATCCCCACAAAGAGAATGGATAAAAAGACTCCAAGGTTTGGAGTTCATTCGAAGGTGAGTGAATAAGATCATCATGAAGTTGACAAAGATTATACTTTTTAACAAAATTAATGCATATTTTTAAAGAGTAGGCAAAAAATAACCCATACGTATGCATTTGAAGGATATAGCATGGCTTCTATAGTGATAATTGTAAATGACCCCATGTGTTTGTTCAAGGAAAACAAGAACTTATTTTGGCATTACATTGCATTATGATAATATAGGGTGCTGTATCAAAGTACATATTTGAATGCTTGTTTTCAAATTTGAGTTTTTTCACGAGAATCTATTTATGGAGGATAAGTATGATGCTCAATGAATTGAATTATGTTTTTGTACCATGGGCTCTATTGAATAGTAATAAACTCTATGTGAAAAATTAGAGAATAATTTTTATTTTGTAAATAAAAAGGTAATTTCCTTATTTGAATAAGGAATTGAGAATTAAGAAGTATTTGATAAGGGTGAAATAAAGATGTTGATGAAGAAAGAGAATCAACAATAGAATTTTATTCTTGTGGGATAGGTTCAATGGTGAAAGAATTAAATTCTTTTGAAAGTGTAGTGGTAATTTTATGATATGTGATAAAGTTTTCACTTTTACATTAATAATCTCCACTAACTTGATGACATATGAGTTATGAGTCACCTAAGGCATGTATATATGGGATGTTTGAATAATGTGTTACTCCACTACAAAAGAGGAAAAAGGAGAGGGAAATAATTTGGACATTTGTCTATATATATATCCCCTAGAAATAATTATCATTTCTTACAAATTTTCCTCTTTTACAATAAAAAAATAAACACCCCAAAAATCCAAGAAGGATGTAAATTCATTCACCCCTTACAATTAAATATTTGATATCTAATGTAGAACACAAATTATATTCTCACACTGCTTATAATTGTGTAGTTGTGAGTTACAATGTTTAGTTATGAAGCAAGAAGAGGATAAAATAGAAAATAATGTAAATCCATACAATATATGTCAAATTTAATAATAGAGCATTATAATTGAAAAATAAGTCATTTTAAAAAAAATGGCACCTCAAATTTTTTTAAGGATCTCAAGTTACGAGTTCACAAAGGTACCTTTCCAAGGTAGGAGATAGGTCCTCCAGGTAAAAAAACTATTTTTTTTCAAAAGGTTGAAGCTCAAAATAATGACAGGTTAGATTTACCATGTCTACATTGGAACCATGATTTTAACAAAAAAAGAGATGCCACTAGGCCTCATAGTTTCCAAGTTATATCCTCTACAGTGATAACTAATTTCAGAAACCAAGTGTAATGGTGAACACTAACCACTAGCAGTTTTGAGAGTGGTCACATGGGTGGTTAGATCCAGTGATTAGGCCTAGTAATTTCATGATGTCATAAAGGTACAAGGTGAAATCAGCATGCATGAAAACCAATGCAATAAAGTGCTATAGGCACGTAAAATAATGTAGTAACATGAAAATAAATGTAGTGGCATGAAAACCAATGTATCAAGGTACAAATCTATATTAAAAAAATCTCATAAACATGCACGTCTATACATTATTCCTTGTGCATGGAAATTGATGTAGAAATATTCACTATAATGAATTATATGGCCTCTATTACATACTACAAAATTGTTAAATAACTTTGAATCAAACTACACTTTTCCAAACATAGGCATGTTTTAGATCAAATTATAGATTTTTGGGCCCTCTAAACATAATATTGAGTTTAGGAAGCCTCAAAACACCTCTCAAAAAATTCCTAATGAATGTTGAAAAAATAAATAGAATTTTTAAATGGAAAAACTCCAAAGCTCTAGTAACATATTGTAGTTGGTAAGAGGCACAAGTGATTTTCAATATCAATCTAGAAAACAAAACCAAAGCAAAATCTCTTGCCAAAAAATAATAAACACTCAACAATGAGGAAACTCAAATTAAAAATATAATTAATGCTTCAAAAAATGAAATAAAAGCCAAAATAAAATTTTATTCTTTATACTCCTATTATGTGAAGTCTATGGGAATGCACAAATATATAGGCTTAATACAAAGTTATCCATAGCTAAATAATAGCTTAGAAAGCCTAATTTAGGGGATAAGTCAAATCCTACAAAACTAGATAAATGCTAAATACAACATATATGTGACCAAGTATTTTAAAACAAATAACAACTTGGATTTATTCAATCACTCTATAAATAAATTTAACTAAAATAGGGTGCCTTTACTTCATTAAGCCTTGATATTCAAAAGAAAATTTATTTATATTTACCGTGATCAGTAAAACAACTAATTACAATTACTTGAAAGCATTAAATTATTGTACATGAATACAACCCAAAACTCCATCCACATATTTAATAACTTAACACTTAGTAAACTTAACTATTTTTAAGGGGCTTTATTTTATAAATAAGCATGACTATTTTTAAAACTTTATTATTAACATTATTTACCTATGCTAGCATTAAGACTTTGAAGCAAGTCCTAATAGTTTTGACTTTCTGGGGACCATAACTTTTGAATAGTAAATTGGCTTTGCATGTTTTTTAATAGTATATGTTTTCATATTCTTCAAAGCTATAATGTTTATTTATTTATATTATTATTATATTTTTAGTGTTTTCAACATAAAAGGTTATTTATAAACTATAAATTATACTTCTTTACATATTGAGTATAGGTGACAATTCATTTTTAGAAGGAATTATTGTTTCATACACCTCTTGGGTGGGTTTTTTAGATGTATATTTTACTCTCACTGATTTATAAATTGTAATGGTTGGTTTTATTTTTAATACTTTAATATCTTCATGTGTGTATGTGAGTTTTTTTATGCCAATTTTTTTTCATATCACTTGTTAGGTCCTTCATGTGGAATATTGGGCACTCTCACTTGACAATTTTGATGTGATTTTTTAACATACCTACCACATTGAAACCTTTTTGAGAAATTGACAGTTGTAATTTATTCACTCTCAAGTCTACATTATGGTGCATAATGTTTACTTGTTTGTTTATTGAGTATGCAAATGAAGGATAATATTTTTCCTATGACATGATAGTTTCTGTTGGCCAAAGTTATTTTTAATTTCAATATCTAGTAATTTAATCAACATCTAATCCATCTGTAATATCCCTTCGAATATCAAAACAAAGCTCCAAATTGCTTATCTGAATTTCTGCAAAATATCTTCAAATAGATGAATAAATCACAGTATAATTTCTTATTTATTTGCTCATAAGCTTACAATAGAGATCCTCTGTCAGGTATACAAAGAATATCGAAAGTTCGGCCTTATAGCCTGAATATTTTGCGAACTGGGCTGAATCTGGAACGTCTCGGCCTGCTGTGTAAAAAACACAGTCGCCGACGTCGGTTATACTGCCGTCGTCGGTCGACCTGTAGTGATCCCCTTGCCGACGTTGGTGATGAGTCGACCGATGTCGGTCTCTGTAAGTCTCTGTTCGCCGATGTCGGTACCTGAACTTTCTGTAGATGCGTACGGATTTTCACAGATCTGTACGGAAGTCGTACGGCCACTGATATTGCTCAACCTATATGCTTGATCCTGACCTGTATAATTATGGGCTAATACAAAGATCTATATCTGGATAATTCTGGAATCAAAACCCAAATAATGAAAATACCTGAAACCCTCGTGATAGCTTCTGTGTGAAGTTATCTCTCAAACTTGTAAGTACATGTGATAACTTCTGGATGAAGTTATCTCCCAATTCGGCAATAGATCGGTTGATCTTTCACAACCTCTGAATCGCTCACACTGAAGAGTTGACTTTCTTCAATGCAGTTTGGCAATAGATCAGCTGATCTTTCACAGCCTCTGAATCGCACACAATGAAGAGTTGATGTTCTCCACTGCAGATGGAATACTGGAACCCTTGGCTCAGTCTTCACAGAAGAATTTCTTAACAAGAATCAATATCAAAATAATCATGAATACAAACTCTCTTCCATGAGAGATTCTTATACACCTCCAAAGGTGTGCTTGCTAAAATTAGATTCCCTTAAATTAGACTGGGGCTTCCTTAATTTAGAACTAGGGTCTTAAAATTAGACCAATTCTTAAATTAGAATGAGGATCCTAAAATTAGACCCAATAATAAATAATTAATAATTAATTAATAATTAATAATTAATAATTAATTAAAATTGGACCAAATAATTAATATTTGATTAAATCAATCAAATATTAATATCTCCTTTAATTCATGTCCTAAAGAGCCCAAACGAAAGCCAAGCCCAGCTCCATCAAGACCCTCTATCCACCTCATCAGCCTACGAGGGTCGCATAATAGGCTAATCATCTACTCTGCACAATGTCGACTAAAAAGGGGACATGACAATCCGCCCCTCCTGAAATTGCTTGCCCTCAAGCAATCGCTGAATACCCAGATCCCAAATGAAGTCTCGATCTACAGTGCTGTCAACCAACACAAACTCCAGGCCCTGTCCATCACCACTCTCATCCAATGGCGTCACATCACCTCTGTCTCCTGTATGCATATTGTCATCAACATGTGACCCCCCTGTAAAAGAAAGCTGAGCCTCTACCACATGTGTTGACTCTTGAACTGAACTCACCTCAAGACAAAGCTCATCCTCATATCTCTCCTGTGTTGGTGCCAATGTGCCCTCATCATCGCACTCTATCATGTCATGTAGTATAGGCATCTCCATCCGATGAAAAAACATATGCTTGAAGCTGCTGCCCCGTATTGCCTTAAGAATATGTGTTTTCCCATCAACCTGAAAACGAACCTCCATATCTTTGAGATGAAGAGTAACTTCCTCAAATGAATGAAGCCACTTCATACCCAAGACTAATTCTATGTCCCCCATGTTCACTAGAAAATAATTAGCCTTGAACTCATAGTTGTTCAAGTGCAATGGGAGATCTCTAATCATGCGCTCACACCTAAGAGTGTGACCATCGGCTACCTTAACTCTAATTCCCTCAAAATCTTCGGTAGTGAGTCCACGCTCCTCCACCAATCTAGCATCTATGAAATTATGTGTAGCTCCTGTATCAAGAAGGGTGGTAACCTTTTGCCCTGCCAAAACTCCTCGGAGTCTGAATGACTCATCCGACTGAATGCTGGATAGGCGTGCCTCCTGTATATGAAGCTCTAAATCTGCATCTGCCTTAGGCTCTGAAGCCTCTGCCTCCTTAGAACTATCCTACTATTCGGAATCTTCTGATTTCACATCCTCATAATATGCCCACATCACACGATTTGCTTTGCCCTTAGGCCTCAAAGGGCAATCATGATGGATATCATATGGACCTTTGCAGTAGAAGCAAAGCTTCTTCCTGCGTAGATCATTAAGCACCTCACGATCCAAAGGTGGTGCTGCTGGATTGGCCTTTGAATCATTTTTAACCCTGGATTTATCTATGTTAAAATCCGGTCTCTCTGTATCCCCGTTGGAGTGCTTATGGTCTCTAGATGAAGAAGTACCTCTGGAGTTAGATCTACTTGATGGGGCTGCCATCTCCATACTGCGTGCCTTCTTCATAGCTTCCTGTAATGAAGGAGGATCAAAGCCTTTGATCCAACCTCTCAATGGTTCTGTCAATCCCTCCATGAAGAGTACTACTAGTCGCCTCTCTGAAATGTCAGGAACCATGACTGATAACTTCTGGAAGTCACCAATGTATGACTCTAGACTGCCGCTTTGGCGCAACTATGCCAACTCTCGGAAATAGGACTCTGGATCCCTCCTGTCAAAACGCTCTACCAGCCTATCCACAAACTCCTGATATGATGTGATCAGATCATGATGGAGTGTCACCATCCCGTGGTGCCACCAATCGTGAGCTACTCCCTCAAGATGTAGTGTTGTATATCTGATAGCATCTTCCTCACCCATCGGACGCAATGTGAGAAAGGTGTCCAACTTACTAATCCAAGCATGGACTGTGACCTTACCACTTCCGTCGAACATCGCGAGTGTGAGCCTGCTTGTAGCATGCTTAAGATCATTGTTCTGGTGTCTAGGTCTTCTGTCCTGTCTAGCCAATCTGTAGTGCTCTCTCCTCAGATTAAAAAAATGATCAAGGGACGTCCTCTCTCGTACATGAGGAGGTAATAAGTTCCACTCCTCATCTGCAGCCATGAAAATATCTATAAATGAAGGATCTCCCACCTCCTCCTCTGCTGGAACGTCTGGTTCCTCTTGAACAAACGTAGGGCGTGTAGGTCTACCTGCTGTCCTGGAATGGGTCTGTTGTGGTCTCTGATTAATAGTAGCACTCCTATTATCTCCTTGTTCCCCATTCTGTCTATCGGTTGCGTTCATTCCCCTTATCATAGTAGTAAGTGCTTGTAGTGTCTGATTCATCTGCTGTTGACCTGACATCATAGCACGATGGAATTCTCTGGTGTCCTGGTCAGCATCATACCTGTGGCCCCTGGGTGGGCTATCCTCACGTCTGTCACTCATGGTAATCTGTTGTTGTTCTAACAGCTGGGTACCTTCAAGCAAAGCTCTACTGCGTGTGTAATACCCGTGTGGTCGCAATTCTTGTGGCTGCATAAAATTTCTAAACCCTCAGGATGGCAGGATTTAGCTCTGATACCACTGTAATATCCCTTCGAATATCAAAACAAAGCTCCAAATTGCTTATCTGAATTTCTGCAAAATATCTTCAAATAGATGAATAAATCACAGTATAATTTCTTATTTATTTGCTCATAAGCTTACAATAGAGATCCTCTGTCAGGTATACAAAGAATATCAAAAGTTCGGCCTTATAGCCTGAATATTTCGTGAACTGGGCTGAATCTGGAACGTCTCGGCCTGCTGTGTAAAAAACACAGTCGGCGACATCGGTTATACTGCCATCGTCGGTCGACCTGTAGTGATCCCCTTGCCGACGTCGGTGATGAGTCGACCGATGTCGGTCTCTGTAAGTCTCTGTTCGCCGATGTCGGTACCTGAACTTTCTGTAGATGCGTACGGATTTTCACAGATCTGTACGGAAGTCGTACGGCCACTGATATTGCTCAACCTATATGCTTGATCCTGACCTGTAGAATTATGGGCTAATACAAAGATCTATATCTAGATAATTCTGGAATCAAAACCCAAATAATGAAAATACCCGAAACCCTCGTGATAGCTTCTGTGTGAAGTTATCTCTCAAACTTGTAAGTACATGTGATAACTTCTGGATGAAGTTATCTCCCAATTCGGCAATAGATCGGTTGATCTTTCACAACCTATGAATCGCTCACACTGAAGAGTTGACGTTCTTCAATGCAGTTTGGCAATAGATCAGCTGATCTTTCACAGCCTCTGAATCGCACACAATGAAGAGTTGATGTTCTCCACTGCAGATGGAATACTGGAACCCTTGGCTCAGTCTTCACAGAAGAATTTCTTAACAAGAATCAATATCAAAATAATCATGAATACAAACTCTCTTCCATGAGAGATTCTTATACACCTCCAAAGGTGTGCTTGCTAAAATTAGATTCCCTTAAATTAGACTGGGGCTTCCTTAATTTAGAACTAGGGTCTTAAAATTAGACCAATTCTTAAATTAGAATGAGGATCCTAAAATTAGACCCAATAATAAATAATTAATTAATAATTAATAATTAATTATTAATTAATAATTAATTATTAATTAATAATTAATAATTAATTAAAATTGGACCAAATAATTAATATTTGATTAAATCAATCAAATATTAATATCTCCTTTAATTCATGTCCTAAAGAGCCTAAACGAAAGCCAAGCCCAGCTCCATCAAGACCCTCTATCCACCTCATCAGCCTACGAGGGTCGCATAATAGGCTAATCATCTACTCTGCACAATGTCGACTAAAAAGGGGACATGACACCATCCCATGAAGGGTTTCATTAAACTTAATTGTCATCTAATTCAGAAGCTTCATTATTCATTTGTTCTTTCAATGTATATAGGTTCCTCATCAGAGTTTGTTGTCAAGACCCATATTTAAGATCTTAAAACTTTGTTCTCTTTTACCACATGATCTAATATAATATTTATGTGGGGAGTAGAGGGGGATGTTATTGTGTGTCATATTCACACTTGATGTGAAACTTGACTTAGGTAGTTTAGTTATCTAAGTGTGATGTATTACATACATTTTTTTTTAATATTCACATATAATGTAGAATTTATATTCATGTGTGAGTAGTGTTAGGTGTACATAAGGAATGCTTCAACCTTATACTCCAACAATAATCATCTCCCACTCACCTCTCTCTCTCTCTCTTCATATATTAGGAAAAAAATATCCTTTATGGGAAATCAATTAGTGAATCTTGGATCATATTTTAAAGCTAAGATGGTAGAGATGTATTATTCTAGGGGAAAAAAGCATCACTTCTTGATCCTTGATATTTTTATGTAATATTATATTTTTTGCACACTTATTGTTTATCCTTTTTCTTAGTCAATAAATATATTTTTATTATTTAAATATCTCATTATGAGTACTTAAATGTGGATAGTGTCTTTAAATATAGAGTTCCTAGGTATTTATCTTTCTTGACATGGTTTTAGAGTTAATGTCTTGTTCCTAACATTTAACAACTACCAACCTTTTGATGATATTTTTCCATATGGTTTAGAACCATGAAATCAAACTTAT
The DNA here is from genome assembly GCA_037957365.1 of Torreya grandis. Taxonomy (NCBI): domain Eukaryota; kingdom Viridiplantae; phylum Streptophyta; class Pinopsida; order Cupressales; family Taxaceae; genus Torreya; species Torreya grandis. Next base: position 307,723 of record JARHVA010000427.1, on the reverse strand, counting down.
AGATGCCAACATGCTTAAATATGGGTCTAATTCCCAAACCTATACCAACTCTAAATAACTAGGTAAATCAACATTCAAAGATAAGGCTAATGGCAATCCAAAATTTCAAGGTAAGAATGAATCCAAAAATATAACATTATTTTTATCAATTAGATGAAATGTTGGTCCTTCCTCCTTCTCAAGAGCATATAAATTTATAAGGTTACAATAACCTCCTCACCAAGGGATTATATGGATGATTTAATGCAATATTGTATATTTATCTCTACAACATGAATTAGATATTTGTCAACCTTTTCCTAGACATGATGATAAAAATTCATATTATGACTACCATATATATTTATTTTTTAGTTTATAGGGTGAATAAATAGATTTTAATGGGTCCTCTAACTAGAACAAGATCAAAATATAAGCATTATGAAACAAAAAATTTCAAAACAAGAGACAAAATCCATGATGGATAAATCAACAATAGAATTTTCTATCAGGTTTTTACCATAAGTTTACAAAATCTATGTCAAAACTCAACCAAAAATAAAATAGGGGGAAATGACCAGAAACTATGTAGATGACTCTTTAGAGTTGGAGTACTCCATAATTGTATCAATTTTAGTACCTTCCTTGGGATTTTTGATTTCATATTGTATCAGACAGCCCCTATTCCTCTTGTTAAGTCATTAAAAATCATCTTCCACATCCTTCATGTCTGGGGTACTCTTTGAGGAATCTTAGCTTCATTATTACTCTTCTTGTACCCTTTGAATATCATCTTCTTCTTTTTGTTTTCATTTGTTAAAGAAACATATTTCATTTCTAGCTCTTTTTCCAAATTAGGTTCATCACTCTTTAAATTATCCATTTTATTATTTAAGGCTTCAATTTCCACCTTAATCTCATTCCAAGCTTGTAATCTAGGAATAATTTTGAGACCCAAAATATCCATTTTAGATTCAAAATCAAGTAATTTGACAAATCGAGACATGGGGAAATTCATAAATTCCCCTTAACCTATTTTGTGGAATATTTTGAAGTCTTCCTCCAATGTTCCTCCCCAATTTTAAAAATTTTCCCCTTTGACTACCTGGTATCTGTAGGTTTACATTTTGTAGTCTTGCCAAAAGAAATGAGTTGAATAGAACAATTTCTCTCAAAGGAGACTTTTTTAAGAGTCCTCTTAGTGGGTACCTTATCCAAAGTTTCCATGCTTTCCTTAATTATATTTTTGAACTCCTCATTGTCTTCTTTGGAACTTTCATCAATGCCTTCCTTAATAGAAAACACATCTTTCCCACATAATGGTTATCCACTCTTCACAATGAGGAAAATTAAACCTTGGTGGAATAAATCAATAGAAACATTTGTTTGGAAAGAGATAATATATCTCTAAAGGGATTTAAGTAATAAATAGGGAAGACTGATTTTTGACCCTTGAAGTGGTTTAAAAGCAAGAAATTATGTGAAAATATAATATGGAACTTACCTTCTAACATCATATATTTAATTATCTGAAGGTAGATGATAAGCCAATATGAGGGGAAATCTATTATAAAAAAATGCTTTCCTCTTAGTTTTGATGTTTGTTTATGATTTGAATATTTTTTTCATAAGTTCATGTTTGTGGCTCTTATCCTTATAGGCCTTAACTCCTTCACAACTCATACTGGTAACTTACCCAATCAATTATTTAGAGATTTTAGTCCATATATCTCTCATGTGTACAGTCCTCTCAAACCATACTAAGGTCAAGTATTTTATATGGATTCATCACGGCTGACAATTTTTAGCATAAACTTAACCAAGCCTCTTTTTTCATGCTTACACTACACCTTTGGATTGTTTTAGAATTCTATGCAGGAAATTGTTTCAATTCTATCTTGGTCTCTACCCATGAAGGAAAGACTTTCCCTCTCCAAGTTATTTCAAAAACCAAAATTCACAATGAATAAGGTAAAGTTAAAGTAGACCACTTGAGTAGGAATTAAATGTTTACAACTCACATGTTTCACACAAAAATTTGAGTGTTTGTAATCAATGAAGTGATCATTATGATAAGTGGAATAAATGTTGAGTCTAATCATTATTTAGATATTATGTGAGGGAGACCCTTCCCAAATATTTTTTTAGAGTTCACTTTGCACAATTTGTCAAGGAAATTCATTGGTCTTGAGCCAATTGATGTTGTTACGATTAGATACACAAATATTAGCTAAACCATCTGTAACTTTATTACCTTCTCTATAAATGTGACCAATAAATACCTCCTTGAATAGTTTTAAAATACCCTTGGCATATTCAACATCCTATTGTATGAACTAGGATGATTTGGATTTTTTTGAGAGAAAGTTAAAGATGTTCATGGAATCTCCTTCTATAGCCAAGTTATCATTCTTCAAATTCACCACTAGTTGGATTCCCCAAAGGGTGGATTTTACCTCTACCATATGATTGGTTAGAAAAACTACGTGGATAGCATAAAAAACCACTACACCACCCTATGAATCCTTGATTACTTTTCTCCCACCTAAATTTATAGGGATACCTTTAGCTATCCCATCAAAATTTAATTTCAGTTAGGACCTCGATAGTTTTGACCATTTAACTTGAATTCTATCAGTTTTATTGAAATAATCTTCACCTCTAGTTTAAGATTCTAATTATTGAAAATGAATTAACCAAATTCATATATGAGAGGTGTCTCTTTTGGAGAAAAGGTCCTCCAATTTTCCTTAATGGTAACATAAATTTTCAAAATAGTAGTTTCTAACAAATCATTTTATTTTCAAATATGCAATCATTTTTAGTCTTCTAAACTCCCTAAAGAAGGTTTGGGAGAGTTATCCACCAAATAAAATATAAAAATGGCATTTTACATGGTGGTTTCCATTTATTAATTAAGTCTAAAATAGATTTGGGTTTGACCCAGGCTCGACCAATTTTTTTGAGAAAATGATCCTTCACCTTAGATATAATGGGGCATTCCAACAAAAGGTGGATTACCATTTCCTCATTACATTTACATAAAATCAATATATTAAGTACAGTAAGCCCTATTTTTCCTAGATTATTAGCGGTTAAAATTTTATTTTATGCAACTAGCTAGAAGAAAATATTTACTTTTGGGGTGTGGTGTTTGATCAACAAATCTTTCAAACAATATATGTCTTCCTCTAAATCTGACTCAACTAGGAATCGATATTTGATAGATAATTCACCACTATCATCTTTAGCCCAAATCATGGTATCTTCTTTGGGGAAGATAGCAATGTGGGTTTGCTGCAATTTTAAGTTCAATAACTGTAACTCCTTATTTATTACTTTGCTTTTTATCGGTAATTGCAAAACTTTCCACTTTTTGAAGCCATTAGATAAATTCCCTAATCTTTGACCTTGGATCCATTAATATTGGTGAAAACATGGGTGAGACATAACCAAGGAGATTTTGAAGTGATGGGAAATTAAAAGATCCAAGAGTCATTCCAAAAAATAAACTTTTCCCCATCCCCAATCTACCATTTACTTCTTCTCTTCAAAATATTATTACTAGATGAAATTGCCTTCTAGAAAGTCAAACCATATCCAAGACCTTCCTCGAGTAAAATATTATCTTCATCCTTGCCTTCTAGATATTTAGCTCTAATGATTCTTGTATATTGGTTGTCTTCCTTGATGACTCCCACCCTTATTTGGCTATAAGAGCTTGATTCATCATCCTAACTCTCCTAAGACCAAGGATGATTTTTAAATCCTTCACTTCAACCATCGTATCTTCTCCCAATAAAAAGGTTTCATCAACAAATTATTGGTGAATGATAGGGATTATTTTAGGGGTAAATTTGATGCCTTTGATATTTCAGTCTTGACACCTTATCTTATGTTTCAATGTATAATAATGAATATATATTTATGACATACTACCAATCAATGTTATACATTAAAACATAATATACAATATATATTTGATAATAATATTTTTTAAGTGTAATGACATAAGACTATGTTGAATGAATCTACTGCTACACCTAACCAATGCTTTAAAATATTAAGCAATCCACTTCCAAAACATAATGCTCTAATTAAATAATATGTTCACATGGAAATACCTACTCATCAACCAATGATTTCCAATGATGATATATTATATGTTATTATAGGCATGGTTATCATTTAAATAAATAAAACACCATCTATCACATTTTATGACCACGATATTTAAACATATGATATTAACAATAGTCCACTATTTATACATTATTTTATTGATTCACATCCTATGATTACACATTTCATTATGGTAGATAATGGCTGAACTAAAAACCTAATTACAATACAATTTTTAACTAGTATAAGGTATACTTGACAAGACTTAGTTGGTACAAGCATGGTTCTTAAGAGTTATGATGGTTTAACATGGGAACCTATCAATGGTATCACATTACCAATCACCATATATACTCATATGCTTTCTGTATGTTTCCATATATTTTTTGATAACATGATATGAATATATTACTTATATGCCCATGTCTAAATAAAATGAGAGATATATCTTCCACATAAAACCAATGTATTAGGTTTTTTCATGATAAAAAATTATTCACCATTCATAGCACACCTTATGATTTAACCATATAACATTGGGGAAAACATGAGATATTACCCAACATACTTCATAAACAACAAATCATACAACGTCAAGTTACAAATCCTATAGTTTCACCTCGTAAAATCATGGTCCCTATAATTATTACATCTACAATTTTGGTTCCTCAAGTTACAACCCCTAGTGTTTCATCTCCTCCCTTTACAACTCCATCAGTTACACCACATCAATAAATAGTACCTACTCATTCATATAAAAATATTATCCTCCCACATATTTTGTATGCTCATGATAAAAACTTACAAAGAGTTCAACTACACCAAAATACATCAAAACTAGTAATGTTCTTCTTTCTAGTAGGCTAAGGTGGTTCCACCAGCCCATCACTATCATGATGATCTAGTGATGATAATTTAGGTTACCATACATATCATGATCACATTTCCAAGAATTATATTGATATATCTAATTGTACCCATGTTCATTGTCTCACTTTGTAGAAGTATAGATGTAATTATTATTTATACTTTCAAGCCTATCACTTAGCTTTAATGATATATCATATTATATGTAGCTTATTTTTACAAATTTCTTTGTGTTATTCCTTCCATGTTCCTTCCTCCTTTGATATTATACCTTACCTCATACTTTCACTATATTTGACATTTATGTTTTATTCTTGGTTTGCATTGACATTCTCATAGTCCCTTGGTTTATGTTTCTTGTTGTATTACCATATACCATGCCCTTTGATTATTTATCACATTCTAAACACCTATTTATATTTATCTATGATGATATTCTAGGTGTGTGTGTGTGTGTGTGTGTGTGTGTGTGTGTGTGTGTGTGTGTGTGTGTGTGTGTGTGTGTGTGTGTGTGTGTGTAAATTAATACCTTATACCATAATATGCACTTAGTTCTTAGGGGATTCGTAGGTTGTTTTGAATCCTCTTCATATGTTTTTTTGTATTTGCACCAATTTTCTCACATGTTTTTATTTCTTCTCCCTGTTGATTTAACACCTTGGCTTTTATATTTGGTTTATTGAGATCACCTTGATTATTTTTTTCTTATGTCACTTGGGATCCTCCATGATTCATCCATTTTTATATAAAATCATTAAAAAAAAAAAAACAACGAAGAACATATAAAAATGTATTTTCCTTTATCTTTTTCTATGGATACATATCATGCATATATACCTATGCTATAGGTTTACATATAACTATTGTACATATAATTCTCATGGTAATAATTGAGTGTGTGAGATGTAGGATGTATATGTTAAATATGATCTTGATTTATAGATTCTTGATCTAAATTGTTAGTTAATGCAAAATGCTCACTATTTACAAATTTTGGATACTCATGACAATTTTCTCAAATTTTGTATTTTTACGTGAAACTAACTTATTTGGTTAAAAATTAGGTTCAATATTGATTAAAAACAAGTAAATGAATATAAATAGATAAGACACAAACTAAATTGATAATGGAGCTCACCCTTTTTGGGGCTATGTCTTTTGGTTTGAAAAACACTCAAATCGATGTATTAAATGGTGTAAAATACACTTTTATTATAATTTTTACACTAAAATATGACTTTGGTATGTAAATATAACTTATGATCTATATTTATTAATTCTTTAGAATCACATCCTATATGGAAGTTTCTCTTTATTGCATAAAAAGATGCTTGCTTGTTTCTTACTTGCTCTCTTTCAAAGGGCTAAAAAATAAGTTTTCCTCTTTGCTACTTTTTCAAATACAATAATGAGCCTTTTATAATTTTTTCAAGGCCCTTGTTTTATGGGTTTAAGCCTTATATTATTACCCACATGTTGGGATTTAAATTCCCCTTCTATTTCCTTATTTTAGGTTTGGATAAGGCTTCCACGCATTTTGGGTGGGATTTAATCCCACATTAATAGTGGTTTTTAATAATAACGTTTTAAGTAAAAGTTTAAACACCATATGGATTGGTCTTAGAGATGTTTTTGGATGATCCATGTTAATATATTATTGGTACACATGTTAATCCATGATTGGGTTACTTGTATAGTTTAGTCACCATCATCATTGTAACTTGTGTATATTTCTTACTTGTTTGAATTTTTTTTCAACATGACATAAATATTGCATACGAAGTCCATTTGACTCTATTAAAATTGCATTGAGAAGTTATTTATTATCTATTTGATGTGTGGATAGTTTTTAAAAAATTACAGACATATGATTGTATCATTTTGGGGATACTCTTGGATCACCGCTCCCCATTAAAAAGATTTTGGACCACAAAAAGTTTGATTTCAATTTTAAAAATAAGGGTAAAAATCCCTCACTTTTACACTTTATATACACTTTTCATTACTTGGTTTTTTTCCTTTTAGGCCAATTCATAGGTATTCAACATCTCCTCTTCATGATGTCCTTGTCTTCCTTTCAAGACTCATGTCTTCATGCAACTCATCAAGATATTTAGGAGAAAAATCATCTATAGAGGGAACTTGAACACTCTCACCTTGATCCATGATCATAGGTGGCTCATATAATTTCAATTTTTCCACATTTAAAACTGAATACATCTACATTTAAGGTGGTAATTCTAATCAAAAAGTTATATTACTAATTTTATTCAAAATATTAAATGGCCCATACATGATTGATTTAATCTTTTTACCTTCTCATTTAAGGCATTATTTGCTTATATGAATCCAAACTAGATCACCAATTTGAAAGCGATGATCAACTCGATGTTTGTCATGCCTATCCTTATACTTTTCTTGGTTCTTTTCCAATTACTCTTGGATAACATAATTAATATATTGGAAATTTTGTATGAACCTCTTGGCTTTGTCTTCATCTTTAATTCCATTCATCACTATTTTTTTTCCAAAAGTGAAGTCCAAGGTGTTGTGCCCTAACACACACACACACACACACACACACACACACACACACACACACACACACACACACACACACCATTTTTAAAATTCAAATGAGCACCCACTATTGCTTGAATATTTTTATTTAGGGTACTCATATCCTTAGAAACTCATGACATTGGAATAAATTTACATAATTCTAAGGTTATCTTTGAAGTCTAAAGTTACAAAA
>JARHVA010000427.1:72500-295000 GCA_037957365.1 Torreya grandis | reverse complement strand
TATCTTTTTTCTATGATAATTTCCAATTCTATTTATTTCAACATAAAATAGAGAAAATCCATAATTTAATAATTTAATTAACATCCCTTATTGTCATAAATTTTAATGACAATTTTTACTAATAATCTTGATTTTTAAATATAATTATTCTTATAATGTTTTCACTAGATTTAATGATAAAACATACCAATTACGTAAAATGAAGTCATTAAGTTATTTAAACAATATTGACAAACTCATAGAAATCAACTTTTCAATACAAGTAGAATAAACACACCATGTGCAAACTATTTTTTTATGCATTCTAATATGTGCTAACTACTATGGTGTGTGCAGGGCTTCTCATTAATTTTTAATGTAAACATATACACTATAGCTAATAGTAATTCAAATATGTACCATCATGTATCTAAGCAATATTTTACTATCCCATAATATCATATATCTTACAGCTTAGTCAAAATATAATCAAATCAAATGTGTCATCTACAAATATCCATGAATAATCAAATAGTTTACTTAACAAAGAATTGGGATGCAACATCCTTCCCCCCAAAATCTATTCATCATCTTGAATGACTCTTATTCAAACATAAGTTTTGAAATAACAATATTATTTAACTAAAAATAACATAGTATAATAGTGTATAATCAAGAATATAAATGTGAAAATCTCTTGAAAAACTCATCATAGCCCCCCAAGTAGCACTATCCTCAGAGTATTGGTCCCACTAGACATTGTAATGTGACATCTCTTCATTATGCAAATAAAGTTTGCATGTATCAATTACCTTGATTGGTTCTACTATGACCACTCTGGGATCCATAACCTATAAAGCATTCCAATCTAACACATGTGTAGGATCAACTCTATACTTCTTAAGATAAAAAACATAAAAGACATTATGTAAAAGAGTTAGGGCTAGTAGTAAGGCAAGCCTATACACTATAAGATTGATCACTTCTAACACCTCAGAGGGTCCCACATATCTCAATGATAATTTTGTTGACTTCTTAAATTTAATTGAGATCTTTTGTGGATTATCCCATAAGAACACTTTATCACCTACTGCAAAGTGTCTTTATGTCCTCTTTAGATCTTCATAACTCTTCTACCTATCATTGGACTTAGCTAATTTTTAGTTGATTAATCTAACTTGTTCTTCCATCTCAAAAAGTATCTCAAGTCCAAAGACTTCCTTATCCTATAACCTATCCCAATTGATGGGTGTCCTACACCTTCTCCCATAAGGTGCCTCTAATGGTACCATCTTCAATGATGATTGGTATGAGTTATTTTATGCAAAATCAATCAATGGAAGATAATCTTCTCACTTGTACTATTGATCCATGTAATACATATAAAGAAGATCCTCTAACACCTGATTACCTCTTTCAGTATAATTGTTAATCTCTGGGTGGTATGTTGTGATGAAACTAAGTTTTATACCCAAAGCTAAGTTAAGAGTTACCCAAAATATCAAATTCATATTTGGATCATGATTTGAGATGATCTTCTATGGAAATTCATGCAACTTATGCACTTCTTTTATGAACCTCTTTGTAAGGGTAGATGCATCATCTATCAAATTGCCTGGTATAAAGTGAGCCACTTTGATTAGTTTGCCAACAACTACCAATATCATATTGTGTCTATTCCATGACATCAATAAACCTTGGACAAAATCCATATTGATCACTTGCCACTTCCATTATGGTATATCATGCCAATATAACAATCTAGTTAGATACACATGCTTAGCTTTCACTCCCTAACATTCTACACGTGACACATAATATGATACATATTTCTTTATTTTATTCCATAAATATAGTGGTCTAAACTCTACCATGAGCTTGGTTACACCTAGATGTCTTGAATATGGGGTATTGTGCAGTTCTCTTACCACTATGATCTATAAATTATTTCAGTTGGGCACATATATCCTCTATTATAATATAAAAGACCATCATTCTCCAATTTAAATCCTTCATACCAAGGATTTTATTCATTATTAGATAATTCTTTTATGATCTGATCAAAAAAGTAATCTCCTAGTGAGAAATCAATCTATCTATCCTTGAAAGTAGTCTTGATAGTAGATATAACTACTATGTACCTTCTATGACTGAGGGCATCCACTACTCTATTCTCCTTTCCTTTAATACAATTGATGTTAAAATCATAATCAGATAGTAACTCAATCTAGTACCTCTAATGAACATTCAAATTAGGATGGGTGAAAATGTACTTGAATCCCAAGTTATTTATCTTGAGCTCAAAAGGCTTTCCCAACAAATAATATCACCATACTTGTAAAGTATAAACAATCACCACAAGTTCTAAATTATGAGGGGCATAGTTCACCTCATATGGCTTTAGCTTTTGTGACTCATAAGCCACTATTGTACCATCTTGCATAAGGACTCCTCCAAATCCATCCCTTGATGCATCCATGATCACCAAAAATTGACCATTGGGGTTTGGAACTCTCAATAATGGTGTTGATGTAAGTCTTCTTTTCAATTCCTAGAAAACTACTTCATACTTCTATGACTAAACAAAACTATGGTTCTTTTACTACAAATAAGTAATTAGATTAGCTATCCTGGATAAGTTCAAAATGAACTCCTTATAGTAGCCTACTAAACCCATGAAGCTTCTTACCTCATACACATTCTTTGGTGCCGATCATTCTATAATGGATTTAATCTTTCTTAAATATAATGAGATACCATCTATAGATATAATGTGTCTCAAATATTGGACTCTTTCTTAAAAATTCACACTTAAACAAATTTCCATATAACTTATGCTTTCACAGCTATTGCAGAACCAATTCTAGATGATGAAGGTGCTCCTCTTCATTATTTGAGTAGATAAGAATAACATCCAAAAAAAATAGAACAAAATGATCAATGAAATCTCTAAACATGTTATTTATGAGATTCATGAATGATATCAGAGCATTAATCAGTCCAAATGGTAATAATGTAAACTCATAGTGTTCATACCAAGTTCTGAATGTTGTTTTTTAAATGTCCTCCTAAATCCTCAAATTATGGTATTATACTCTAAGATCAATATTAAAAAATATTGTTACTCCTCACATTTGATCAAATATATCATCTATACGAGATAACAAATACCTATTTTTTATGGTTGTCTTGTTCAATATTTTGTAATCAATATAAAGTTAAAGCATACCATATTTCTTCATGACAAAGACAACTGGTGCACCCCATGGTGACACACTTGGCCTAATCAACCATTTTTCCAACAATTTCTAAAGTTGAGCCTTTAATTCAACCAACTCAATGGTTGTCATCTCGTATGGTGCCTTAGATTATGGTTCTGAACCAGGTATGATGTCAATAAAAAAATTGAACTCACTTTTAGGTGGAAACCCCAATAATTTTTCTAGAAATACATCATGAAAATATATAAGAAATAGGTAATCTTTGAGAGATGTTTACCTAGGTTCTTCCATTTTATTTATCTTGATGATAAGTGTTTGGAATCCTTTTCCTTGAACCCTCTTAAGTTGCATTGTAGAAATTTGTCTAAGCTTCAAGTCTCTCTTCTCGCCTTGAATTTGTGTTTGATTTTTGAAATCGTCAAGATACTCAACATTATTTAGGTATAATTAAACCTTAACTTTATGTTTTTAAATCCAATTAACTCCTAAAATTACATCATATGATCCTAGAGGTGTTATATACATATCCAAAACTATTGTGAACTTAGGAAACTTAGTCTTTGCTTCAACTAAACACTTCTGAACCATTACTTTGGATTCATTCCCATACTATATTGACCATGCATTTTCCATTACTCTAGCTCTTATAGTTAACTTACGAATCATCCTAGGAGCTATAAAACATTTTTTTTCTCATGTATCTATCAAAATAAAAACTAGATAGTCAAATAAAGTACTTGATAACTCTATGGGTAACGCTTGAAATTTGACTTGATGATTGTTGACTGCTACATGAATAAATTGTTGAAAATTACCATTTTGAGGATTAAGACCCTTTTTCTTTGACTTGTCTTAAGGATAATCATGAGCATAATGGTCATCTTTGCAAATGAAACAACCTCTAGGTGGTCCTTTCCTATCACTATGTTGGTCTCCCTTGAAACTACCTTTGGATCCATTGCCATGTCTCTTGTTGTATGAACCATTGTTGAATATAGAATTATGAATTCTAAACTAATTCTTAGAGTCTCCACTCCTCTATTTTTTATTCTTCTTCTTGAAGGTTGACTTAGAATTTTCAAATCTTTTCTTGAACTTGTCCTTAGATTGCAGAAGAAACTTCAACTTCTTATCCTATTTGACCACCTTCTCGAAGACCTAGTCCATGGTAGAAGGTCCATGAACATTTACCTCTCTATAGATTTAGGGCCTCAAACACATGGTAAACTTCTTGATTCTAAACCACTCATCACCCTGGTACTGAAGTACATACTTAATAAGTTTGGTAAATTGCTCCTAGTACTATTTATTGACAAATCACCCTACTTCAAATTATGTAAATCTATGAGCTTTTGATCAAAATAAAGATGTGGGAGCCATCATTATTTGAATAATTCCACAAACTTATTACAAGTGGTGCTGATTGAATTAAGATTCATTTCTAACCTCTTATTGTCCCACCACATAGTTGCCTCACTAGCCAACTAGTATGTTCCCCATACTACCTTAGTGACCTTGGAGTAGTTTTGAATTTTAAAATACTTCTACATATTAGTCATCTATTCCTTAAATCCATCACCTAAAATAGTCCCATTGAACTTAGGTGGGTTCACCTTCTTCATGTCTCTATCCAACCCCATAATTACCTAAGCTCTAGCATCATGAGGATTTTCCTACTTAGTAAGCTGCTCTTCAGATTCATCCTACTATTCTTCCTCTTCATGTCCATGAACCACCTACTCTATATTTTTTATCCTATCCTTGATCGCATTCATGAATATGATAATTTGGTCTATCTTTGTTGACTGTTCAGTGGTGAATCAACTAGGATCAAACATAGGGTTTCTATCATTTGCATTTGATGGAACTTATCAATAAACTCTAGATTTCACCATTCTTCTTTATGTAAAAAAAAATATATGAAAATATTAGTGTTCTCATTAGGTCCTAGAGTTCAATTTGTAGCTCTGATACCACATGTAACATCCCCACTGGGATCTAACTAGAAATACATGATTAAAAAAAATTAAACACATATATCAAAAATAAATTACACCATAATAATTGAAATAATGATCATATATAATAAAGTGTGATAATAGTAAATATATATTAAATCATAAATAGTTGATCTCTAATATCATTAGAACACATCATAATATGAATATAGAAAGTAATTACATTAACTCAACCACAACTGATACAAGTCTATAGTCACTACTATCAATGTGATATAAATAGGTAATTACAAGTCTTCATGATAATATTTAAATAAGATGCATAATAAAATATAATGTATATATAAGATATATGGTTTCTCTAAAATGTAGTTCCTAAACTCTAGTATTTTTTTCAATCTCAAGTGTCATCTTGATAATTCGTATTGTTATGAAGAGGGAGACCATCATCTGAGAACTTTTTCATACTAACCATGGACCAAAAATTATTGAAACTAATCCCATCAGGAAATATCCCTCCCTTCATGGATGAGTAGATAATGATGGTGCGAGAATCCAGAGAGACACATAAGTACCTATGTGTTGTATGATTTCTAAAAATAAACATGTAATGTATCATAGAAAACTCATTCTATTATAATATATCACACAAACATGTAAATCATACTCATGAAATGATAATGTCTTACTAAACATACTTTGGCTAAAGTTTTAAGAAGAGTAAATAAAATTTATCTATAAATCAATCAAATTTATGCACCCCACTTGATCAAACTACCTTCATCTAGCATTATGATACTAGTAAGCCAATAAAGTCCATATCACTCCTTACTCAGTATCAACAATGCAAGATGGGTCAAACATAGTTTAATCATAAAATTCATATAATTTACATCCTACTAACAACAAAATCATATACCTTCTAAACATAGGAGTAACTAAAGCATACATTTATTTTTTCAAACATATGAATGAATCTTACATTATTTTTTATCCTATATTAAAAATAATGACTACAGTTAATACCATCTAGGTAAAATACACAATTAACTACATGTTATAATATCATAATTTATTTCCAATATTTTACACCCTATAATAATCCTTATTACCTTAGTATAGTGTTTTAAGCATAACTACTAAGTATTGCAAATAGGCTAATAAAGTAGTCATAAATACATGGAAACATACACTTATATACAACAGTTGGATATAGTAAAACAACCTCAGTTCACATGATATAAGAGTAACCCAATCTAGCACTTGTTTACATTTTGGAAGTTTGAATGCATGCATTCATTAAATTAATTATATGTAATTCTTTAATATAGTTCATAATTCACCCATGGAACTAGAATTTTAAGAATACACCCCTATGCTCATATATACGCTATTAGTTACATTAACACTTATATTTTCACATTAAACATATTGTACTTATTTCAATGTTACATTTACACCATATGTTTTTAACTCACAAGTTGTATATGATAAGCAACCTATACCTATCATAATAAATACTTTACTAGGTTTTCCATCCTTCCATATCTCATTAAAATCTTGAAAGGTTATCAAAATATGAACCTCACATAATACTTACAGTTATAAATATTCCCAAATGAGTTTTCTATGATATTATTCCCCCATTTAAATATCAAAAAGGTTGACTATGTTCTATATAAGTCCATATATACTAAAGTTTAAAGTTCAATGATACAATTTCGCATATCCTAGAACTCATAGTTTATTATTTTATACAGATTCAACTAATGTTTGGGTTCAATAAAAATATAGAGTAATTACACTCATTTAAGGTAAAATCAAACTTTTAATCTTCTAATTTTTTTCATTAATTAATATTTTATGCATATTCCATTCTTATATAGTCCTCACTATATAATCAATTCCTCTCTGAAAAGCTAAGATGCTAGAGGTTTTATAATCTCCTTTTTTTGAAGCCATCAAAACATGCTAAATTACTTCAATAAAATAATGTCCAATAGAAAGAGGGATACTCGTCTACCTATGGCGACTCCTTAAAAAAATGTAGTTGTATATTATAATATAAATTATCTCATGCATATTCTAAAAATAATTCATAGAGATTAATACACCACTTATTTTTAAGTGCATATATTAATAATGAAATTAATGCACAATGCTTTATTATACAAATATCAGTAAAAATACAATGACCCATTAAATATTATACATAGGCTATATAATCAAATGAACAATGATTCACTATTCAATAGGATAATATGTCACCATATATTTATCATAAGGACTGAAAAAGGAAAATACAATGGTGCAACATACCTTACAAGTTTTATCAATCATGACAATGATTCACAAAGGAGACTATATATATATATATATATATATATATATATATATATATATATATATATATATATATATATATATATATGCTATTAAACTCCAATGATGCCAACAGTAAATGTTTTTAACATTACCCACTATAAAATATGGCAATGCTATTTGAGTTTTAAACAAGATGAGGATAGAATATAGGTGACTCAATACATGTTATAAAAGTTGAGAATTATATAGGGAGATGGTTGTAATAATACATGAACAGAAAAATGACTTCAAACATTAACTATGCATCACCTCCTTACATATAGTTGTCTATATATTAAAATACAAATCGACTCATTATCTAATACTAGAGATGAGAATTATAAATATATAATACATAAGCTATAAATCTTCAATGACTTGCTCACTGTAACAATGCCCTTGGGTTTTTCAGCTAATAATATACACTAATAAAACTTAATGACACTATCATTGAAATTATTTTACACCGGTTGGATCTTATGGGTACGACGACACCAAAAGACACTGTCTAGGTTGAAATTAATATATATATACTCAACAAACAATGTATATGTTGTAAAATATTTAGAATCTTATTGCTCAATTATATAGGCCAAAAATTAGCATCATTACAATCTAAGACAAAATATAATTATGCCCTTC
Organism: Torreya grandis; assembly: GCA_037957365.1. Classification (NCBI taxonomy): domain Eukaryota; kingdom Viridiplantae; phylum Streptophyta; class Pinopsida; order Cupressales; family Taxaceae; genus Torreya; species Torreya grandis. The sequence goes on along the minus strand of JARHVA010000427.1, from coordinate 286,836 downwards.
TAAGATTCTCTAATTTATATTTACAATTTGGTCTCTTAACCTAACCTAGGTTGATGCATATACTACCTAAATATATATAATTTATTAATTCTTATAAATAACATTCAGTTTAATATATGCTACACCATTATTCTATAAGAGATAGATATATTTCAATTGCTATTATGATTTACAAATGACAATCACACACCCAAACCAGAATTACTAATTTTTTATACATATAAATAGATTCATAATTTAAATGACATAACTTACATGGTAGCCTATACTTTTCTTATCCTCAATTTTCCTCTTTCTAATTCTTCTTTTGTGTCTTCTTCTAGTTATGCTACACATCCCTTTTGTTTGATCCCTTTCCAATCTTTTTCCCAAAAAACTTATGATCTCCTTTCTTTCCTAATTCTATATAAGAAGTAGGTGTAGTCTTTTGTTTTAAAATATTTTTCTTATATTTTTTCATTTTAGTTATTTTTTTTAATATATTTATTTCTTTTTATTTTTCTAATTTGAATTATTTTCTTTCTTTTTACTTTTTTATTATCTTTTTTCCATTTTTTTCTTTTTCTATGGTAATTCCTAATTTTATTTATTTCAACATAAAATATAGAAAATCCATAATTTCATAATTTAATTAACATCTCTTATTATCATAAATTTTAATGACAATTTTGAAAACTAATAATCCACATTTTTAAATCTAATTATGTTAATAATGTTTCCACTAGATTTAATGATAAAACATACCAATTATGTAAAATGAATTCATTAAGCTATTTAAACACTACTAAAAAACTCATAGAAATCAACTTTCCAATGCAAGTAGAATAAACACACCATGTGTAAACTATTTTTTAATATTTTTAAACATGTGCTAACTATTGTGTTGTGTGCAGGGGTTCTCACTAATTTATCTTTCATCCTCCAACATCTCCATCTATGTCACCCTCTCTAATGATACTCTCTCATAAATGTGCTCTGAGAGATAAATTCTCTTGCATCAACATCACAACATGTAGGTAGTTATATTATATCAACATGATAAACATACAATATAAAATATAACTATAATAACACATCAACATGTTCATAATGTAAACACATAAACTACAACTAACTCACAATAATGCAAATATGTACCACCCTATATCTAAGCAATATCCTACTATCCCATAATAAAAAAATATCTTACAGCTTAGTCAAAATATAACTAAATCAAATGTGTCACCTATAATTGTCCATGAATAATCAAATAGTTCGCTTAGTGAGGAATCAAGATGTAACAATATATTTGGGAAAAATGAACACCTACACATGTGAAATTGGACAGAAGTGGTTGATTCACTTTACCTATTCTAAGACCATCTTCCATACTAAATTTCATGTTCTGGAATGTCTTGTAGATGTGCAAACCATGAAATGGCCATTTGTAAGCCTAGATGCCTTTGTGTGCTTGAGGACATGTTTAAGAGGATTTTCAAGAAATTTGTAGGTTTTCATGCCTAAAAATGACTTTATGATACCTTTATGACACTTACACAACTCACTCCTTGATATTAAAGTCCTTCATGGCACTCTAGAGCCTTTATTATTATTTTTTGGCTTGTAAAACTGAGTTTTCACACTTGTTGAGCTAATGGCAAACTTGTAATAACTATATAACTATTTAAAGGGAATGTATAAGAGATTGAATTATTATTAAATGTTATTTAATTCTCCATAAATCTCCTCAAATGGTTTGGATGTCACTCCATAGTTTACACCCTCACAAATAAGCTAAAAATTGCCCTTTTTTCCTTGTACCATATGGTACTGTACTTACACCTATGAAAAAACACCTATAAATTAAGCTCAAGAGAGTTTTTAGAGTCATTAGGGTCATTTTTAAATCAAAATATTTCATTTTATGGAATTATAAGTCATATCTTTCCAATTGGACCAATTGAAGGGTTTTAAGAGGGTTTATATTCTTAACAATGGTTCATAAAGGATAGTGGTCCTTTTAAAAAACCAATGCCAATAATTTATGGAAGGGGAACCCCTTTAACATATTAAATAGGCTTGAGTTACCATGCATCTTATCATGAAATTTTTGAGTAAATAAAATGGCCTCCTAGGCTCCTTCTCAAGAAAAATAGGGTTCATTTCCTTCTAGTTGATTGTTCATGAAGTTTTGAGATCAAAGAGCTGAAAAAACTACATAAGTTTTATGTACATAACCTCCTCCAATATCTCAAGTAGCCTTAACTTACAAAACATCCTATGGAACACGTTCTAAGCTCTTCAAACTTCTCACTCAGGTTGGGACTGTGCATGAAAAGGTCGAGGAATGTTATTTATGGGTCTAAGATCCCAAAACTTGTTTCATAGCAAGTGAAACTCTTAAAAAAAAAATTATATGGTTCATGAAATGATCCATGATGATTTTATATAATCATTGACTTTAAAAAATCTCTAAAACCTTGACTTCTTGTATTGAGGGTTTTTAGCAATTTGAGCATTAGTTCTGAGTCTCTCTCCCTCTGAGCTAGATAAAAAAAAATTACAGAGGTATTTATAAGGTTATTTACACTTCTCACTACTTTTCAAACATCCAATCTCAATGAGAAAAACAATCTTCATACGTGAACTTATGAATGGGCCTACAAGGTTCTTGAAGGATTATGTTTCCTTGATTATGCATGTTAACTAAGTTAACTATATATCTTTAATAAAATTTCAATGAAATGGATTCCATCCATAATAAATCTTAAATTTATTTAAATTCATCTCTCCAACTCATCTATTAACCTTATCCACATCTTCAATATTGTCCTTGACTGCCTTTAAGCATATACTAACTGTAGGTGAAGCTTGGATTGAGAGATAGGTGAGATATTCCATGTAGGTGCTATGAGCCTTTTGGATATCCTATATTAATTGATAAGGTTTTATTTATCTCCATGTAATATGTGTCTCATCATTCTCATTCTAGATATAACCTTTTCTTCATACCACTGCTTGAGTCAAAATAAGATGGTTGTAAGTGATCATGTGATGTTTCATGACTGAGATGCCCAGTATAGGATCATTGAACCTTGAGATGTCATTGAACCCTTAAGAAGGTGCTCCTAATATTCCCATAGTATCATGTATAATGTAGAAGTTTCTAGGATCTTATCCCTTTACTTACCTTGCCTTACTTTCATAAGCCTGACTATCTAGGCCTACTCAGACCCTGTTATAAGTGGTCATTTAGGAAGTATTCATCAAAATTTTGTAATGAAGAGTTATCATTAAGATTTTATTAATTATTTTATATCATTAATAAATATTCCATGGTCCTACCAACTACATTGGGATCCAACCTCACCTTCACCTCACTATTTGAGTTAAAAGAGGATGGTTGTAGGTGTCTTTCAAGACTTGAACAAGACAGTGGGTGAAGTAGAGATATGGATTGAGTTGGTGATTACTCTACCTTGGAACTGAAGTTATAATACTGTCCATTTTGATATTCTTCACTTTTCTCCCTCACTTAAGACCAAAACCTTAACTTTTTTTGAAAATTCAGTCATAAAGAGAGTTTGTGAACCCTATTGTATAGACTGAGATCATCATTTTGGAGTATGTAATGTAGGTAAATTGAGTAAAAATATGACAATCCTAATTTCCTTTGAAGTTTTATATTTATCCTCCCTTAAACCCTTCCACTATTTTCTTACCTCCATGTTCAACATGACACTTTTTGAAGTATCTTCATGGCTGACTACTGTAGGTGGTGATTTCAGCTTGTGTATGGACTAAGGAGGGATGGGAGATTGGTCTCAAGAGACAAGAGTGATCTTAAGACCATCATTGACCCTTCATGTTCAAAAATATCTTAAATAAGCATGAAATTACCATAAATAGGTTTGAATAGCAATAAAAATAATAAATGATACATTACCTTAAAATGCTTACCTCCATGTTCAACATGACACCTTTTGAAGTATCTTCATGGGCGACTATTTTAGGTAGTGATTTCTCCTTATGTATTGATTGAGGAGGGATGAGAGATTGGTATCAAGTGAAAAAAGTGATATTAATACCCTCATTGACCCTTCATTTTGAAAACTAGATTGAAAAAGCATCAACTTGTCATAAGGAGGTTTGAATAGCAATGAAAAAAGAAATGATCCATTACCTTAAACAATGCAAAATACCTTAACTTCTCTAAATAATGAACATTGTAATTTTATTTATTCAAATTTAGTTCTCTATGAATTAATTCTTACTTGGTTTCCATTTTATCTTGATTTGGTTGATATGACACCAATTGATGTTCTGTAAACCTTGAGTTGAGATTATAAAACAAATCAATACTTCTAACCCCTACTCTATCATGATTGTTGTAGGTAGTCCTTTCTCTCTATGACACATCATAATTTAACCTACTAAGGATTTAATGAGCATGTTTACCTGATCTCTCCGTTTAATTCTCACTTGATCCTATTGTATGAGCCAATGAGATCAAATTAGTGTTCTCATTATGGCTACTTATTTATTATCAATCTCCATGATCATAACATGCAGGTTTGACTAGTATATTTAGGCATAATAGGACTTTTTATATATTTTGATCATTATGAGTGTCATTAGTCATTTCAAGACTTCTAAATAGTGAAATTAAATAATATCATGCACTTAAATAAACCTCCCAACCTTTGTGACTCATTTATTCATGTCCCTTGCCATGATATTCCTCTTAACTTGCTCACCAAGGTTTGGAGATAAAGCTATGGTACTAGACCTCTAAGTGCTCTTTTGTACCTTAAGAGAATATGGTCTCTTGAACCTAATTGAATTTCCTTCAATGACTGAAGTAGACCTATCTATTCATAATGATTGATAACATCAGACTGACCTCATTAAGATACTTTTTAAGCACTAAAAACTCATTAACTACAATTGTACCTTATTAAAGTGATTATCTCACCAAAATCATCTCAAAAGAGATTATACACAAGATGGAGATATAGGATATTTTTATTGGATGAATTAGGTTTTAAGTGAATCAATAATTAACTTGGGAACCCCTAAAGATGAAGACTCTTTTTTGAAAACTTATATCATGCTCCAAAACTGATAAAATGGACCATTCATAAGGACACTATAGAAAACTAGTTTTGTGCCATATGTACTTTTATGGAAGAAGTTACATGATGAATACACATGTAATATGTCTTATTTGACCTTAAAATAACCTCAATATAACTATTTTCCCCCATCAAATCCTAAAGCAAAGAAACAGAGGAAAACCCAGACCTTGTCTAGATGAATAGGCCATTTATACCCCCTTGCACTCTTAGCGATTTTTCATAAAGATGGAGAAATGAACCTGATAACCAATACCATAAAATTGAAGGTAATCAGGTCCCTATAATTTTCCAAGAGTTTTTTTTAACACTCTCTATCTTATTCATACCAAGGAAAAATCATTTGCCTTCCTTAAGTTGTCAAAGAGGTCAATATGGGAGATAAGTTAGTTTTCTTCATTTTAACAACTAAAAATCTCTCAAAATAATGGATTTGAATTTTCATGAGTGATTAAGGTCCTTAAGATTCTTTAAGGTCAATTTTACCTTTAATAACTATATAAATAACCTCAAAATAGGCCTTTTTGTCACTAAAAATACTAGAATCACTTGAGAAGATTGATGAAACTATTGAAAAATATATCCATTGTACCTTTCATGCCTAAAAAGTAAACCATGACATGATAAACAAATTTTAAAGTTACAAGGGTGAAATTTTGGCCTATGAGGTCAAAATTATCAACATTTTGGTGACTCAGTTGGGAAACATGCCAACTATGCGTGAGAACCAAACCATTGACATATTTTATAGACTCATAAGATCACTCACACACCCTAAAAAACATATGATCAGACCTTGATCAATGACTACAAAAATCTTGACTTGAAACAATAAAATTGCTTCTCCTCCAAAATAAGAAAAGAAAACAAATAAAATAAGGGAAACTGACTAACAAGACAAATGTGAAGGAAAAGACCTTATTGAAAATAAAACATAAGCAAACTAATGTGCTAGGAAATTACTTGGAGAAAATCTAAACTAACTACAACTAATTAAAAAATAATCCTCCTCCAAGATCAAAAGGAAAGTATTTTAGATCACTTCCTTCACATGATAAACAAGGATATGGAACAAGTAACTTCTTGGACTTTTACTTCATTGAGATCTATTGCTTTATGGATACCAATCCTCTTGACAAACTTCCAAGTGAATAATCAACATAAAACTAGTCACCTATGAATACATATTCATCTTGTACTTTAGTATCTTTCTCACACTACTCGACAATTGTAACCTCATCAAGTGATACTCCATCTAGGCATTGTCCTTGAGTCTCTATGGCATCTTTATTAACCTCATACTTCTTATTAGATGTTAAAAGTTCATAAATCTCTTCAAGAAGATTAAAATAGACAACACAAGATGCATCATGGTTTTCAATAAGTGACTCTCAATCAACCTTCTCATGATCATGATCTATAATGGGTAACATATAAATACAAAGGTCTTCAATTTCTTTCAAAGACTCAATGTATAGTTTCCAATCATCTTTTAATTTCTCACTTTGATCAACTTGAATGAGATCAACTTGAAAGGCATCATTATCCTTATTTTCAAGTGAAATTAAAGGGTTTTCAAGAATGTCAAACATGGAATTAACCACTTCAAGTTTGACTTTCTCATACTCAGATATAATTTCAAGGGATTCATTACTAGTGAACACTTCAAACTCACCCATATAGTCATGGTACAACTACTGCCGTGAATTATCATCTTGTCTATCAAATCTCAATCCATGAGAACTAGATTGATCTTCTTATTCCTCCAAACCATTGCATGGAAACTCATTGATCCAAGAGAGAGTTAAATAATCATGTTTTTCAAACTCCAAGTCTGATTTGATTTTTTCCCCTCATGAAAAGGATTGAAAATGAATAATTCTTCATCATATTCACTTGAAACATCTTCAATAAAGGTTTATGGAGTCTATTTTATGGCTATAATCTCATCAATCTTTTTAAAGACCACTACTTTTTATAACTTGTTTGACAAACTCTCATTTCCAACTAGATGTTCATCCTCTTCCTTCATAGCAATAGGTTATCTTTGACAAAAGGAGAGGGTGAGAGGGTGAGAGAGCTCATTGGCTAGATTAAGACTTGAAAGAGTGCCCTTCCAACTTGGAATCTTGAGTTTAGTCTTATTGAAGGATTCTTGGAGAGGTTTTTGGGGAAGGAGGAGAGAATTCTAAGACTCATAGGTAGATAATACCTGAGGAGTAGATGAAATATTTGGAAATATTGAGGATTCCCTTGGATTGACTTGTAACACTCTTTCTCCCTCTTGGTCTTGAGCTGGTTTATGAAGAATCTCTTTTCAACTTGGTAATTTATTTGGTATGGACTCAACAACCTCTTCTTTCACTTTATCAAATCATGATTCATTCTTATTTTCCCATGACTCAACCACCATTTTATAACTTGGAACCTTAGGCTTAAGAGCCTCCTTTATAATATTCATCATAGTTTCAGGGGGGATACAAGGTTTGATAATATTACAAGCTTCCTTGGAGAATCATCATATTTTTTAATTTGAATGGACATAAAGGAAGTCTCAAGAGATTCATCCATAAGATTTGGCATAGTGTAACCAAGCTCATAGCCCAAGAAGGACTCCAAGATGGTATATGCTTATTTTCTTGAGTAAGGGTAGGTTTAGCTAGAAGAAAACTTAGAACACAAGAAGTTTGATTAGGGGTAGGAAGAGATGGTTAAGGTTGTTTGGGTTGGATCTCTTGATTCTCCCACCTCATTAACCTATCTACCCATCATTGGATCATGGTTCTCATTTCATGAAACTCATAAGTCATAATATATTTATTTTCCTTTCCAACTATTATCCACCTATCTATTAACATCTATACTATCTTCCTCATAGAACTATAAGATGAAAAGGTATCACATATAACTGTCTATCCCATACTCTCATCACCCCTTCATAATTTATCATATTTGGCTTGAATGACAACAAGGATATGGTAGGGGAAACATGATTTTGAATTTGAAATGGAGTAGGAGGAGGTGAATATGAATATTGCAAGTCTTGACAACGCTATTGAGATACATAATTGGGGTCATGGTGAGGTTGATGAGGATCATTATAAAGCTTATAACCATCATACTACTAGTAATATTCATCAACAGATTGATAAGTATCATCATAGGTCTGATAAGTATTACCATACTATTGATAATTCTCATCAACTTGCATGAAATTTCCATTTTCTTCAAAGTGAGCCATAAAAACATCATTAGGATAGTGCAATGAAGATACACTTACTTGGAAACTATGTATGGGTTGATAGATCCAACTATAGAAATTTAAGATTCCAGTGATGTTTCGAATTCTTACAAAGGTTGATTAGTAGAAGAATAATTCCAACAATCCTTCCACTACTTTAGACCTTAGTCACATGCCAAAAATTGTTATCTATTAGACTTGCACCCTTGTGAAGGTAGTTTCAAGCCTTCACAATCTAAAGTAATATGGAGACAATCCTAGGATGTAGGTATATTAATGGATGGTTTTAATCTCTATATTTTAAGGGCTAAATCCCATTTATGTATCAGTTAGGATCTCTAATCTACACTACCATCTTGCAAGGTAAAAGTGAAGAAGGTAAACTAAAATGAAAACCTATCTAACTAAGGTGATATACCAAAATGTTTCCTTAACTTGTTTAATATGAACTAATAAGGATGAATAAATACATGAACCTGATTTAAATTTTCAAATTAAGGTCTCCAAACATTAATATTTCACATAGAGGCTTAGCTTGAGGCATGATCTAAGGCAAATGATCAATAGGTCTCTCAAAGACACTAAGGAAACCTTAAACTTGACGTTTATATAAGATTGTTAAAGTACACTATGAAACATATGAGGATGAACTAATCTCTATAAATAGGTAAATATTAAAGGAAAAAATTAAAGGAATAATGCACTATCATTATCATTCATCAACAAACCATGAACATACATGAGTTACAAACTTTGAAGAGGCTAAAATTCAATCTTATTCATTTTAAAGAGGCAAGTAAAAGTTTTTTTTTTAGCATGTAATTTTAAAAAATAAGGTTAAGGATTATTTAAAATGTGTAAAATAGGCTTACATATAGAGAGAATGAGAGAGGAGAGAGAGAGAGGCAAGGTGGCCCCAAAAACTAAGAAATGTGACCTCTACTTAGTCTTCCTCAACTCCAACGTATCTCTTCCTTATATATATCTTTTATTGCTTCTCAAAATTTTCATAGGGGTAGAGATGAGAATTTTATTGAAGGTTTAAATAAGTCATTTGGCATTGATTTTTGATGTTTAACCAGCTGAAGTACCTACATCTTTGCTTATACACCTTATATTCTTAGTTGCTTATCTTCCTTGATGAATAAGTCTCCTTATTTGAAAATAGGTCATCATGTATTGATACAGTATTTAGTTTAAACCTTATCCTAATCCATTAATTAGGTCTTTACACCTTTAAATTGATGTTAAAGGACTTCATCAATTTCTTTGACTTTGTCCTCTTTGACTAGGCATTAGAAGGAAGGTGGGTATTCTTAGGAGTGTTTGAGACATTTTAAAAATTTAAATATTTATCCAGATAAAAATATGACTTATTCATACTCTTAAATTGGTGTGGAAACAAATATCAACCCAAATAAATCCTTCTAAAGTGTTTTTATGCATCAATTTGGGTGTTTTGACTACTTGACTCCATGAGTAAAGAGGCATGGGAGAGAGAAATTGGGTTTCACTTTGAATTAGGAAAATATATTCCATGGATGGATTCTCCAAAACATATTATACCTAAAAAAATACAATTTTAACCATCAAGTATTCCAAAATATGTGATTTTTCACTAAAATCATGCATTTCTTCATATTCTTTTTAGCCTTAAAAATTGGTAAAGGTCCTTGTCTAGAAGAATGTATGGTTCACCTTGTAAAATTTATCACATTTTTAAATGTAATTTATCACCTTAAAACTCCACACAAAATTTCATGAGCCAAATCCAAGTGGAAGTATCTATGTTTTTTCATTTCTCTCTCCAATTAGGATTAATTAGGCCTCCTAGGCCTAGAAAGAAAAATTTGGCTCAAATGACCACCCACACATGTGAAATTGTCTAAAAGTATTTTATTAACTTTACCTATAATAATACCATCTTCCATGACAAATTTTATGTTCTGAAACATCCTATAGATGGGAAAACCATGTAATGGCCATTTACAAGCCTAGACACCTTTGTGGTTTGAGGGGGCATTTGAAAGGTTTTTTAAGAAAGTTTCAGGTTTCGACACATCTTGATGATACATATATGACCCTTACACAACTCACTCCTTGATATTAAAGTCCTTCATGACACTCTCAAGCCTTCATCATTATTTTTTCACTTGTAAAACTGAGTTCTTCACACTTGTTGAGCTAGTGGCCAGCTTGTAAGAACTATGTAACTCTTTGAGGGGCTTGGAGAAGAGGTTGAATTATTATGAAACCTAAATTAAGTCCCCATAAATATAATTAAATGGTTTTGATGGTACTCCATAGTCTACACCCTCACAAACAAGCTAAAATTTTCCCTTTTTACCTTATATCGTATGGTATCGTACTTGCACATGTGAAAAAACACCTATAAATGAAGATAAAGATATATTTAGAGTCATTATGGTCATTTTTAAATCAAAATATCTCATTTTAGGTCATTATAAGTCATGTTTTTACAATCGAGTTAGTTGAAGGGTTTTAGGAGGGTTTATGTTCTTACCGATGTTTCACAAAGGATAGGGGCCATTTCCAAAAACCAATGATAATAATTTGTGTTAGGAAGACCCCTCTAACATATCTAATGGTCTTTAGTTCCCATTCATATTATAATGAAAGTTTTAAGTAAATAAAATGGCCTCTTAGGGTCCTTCTCAAGCAAAACAAGGTTCTTTGCCTTCTAGATGATTGTTCATGAAGTTGTGAGATCAATGGGCTGAACCATCTATATCAAAATAATTTATATAACCTTCTCCAACATATCTAAAAACCTTATAACACCACACATCCTATGTAATACATTCTAATCTCTTCAAACTGCTCACTCATGTTGGGATTGTTCATGAAAAGGATGAGGAAGGTTCTTTTTGGGTCAAAGACCCCAAAACTCATTTCATAGCAAGTGAAACTCTTAAAAATATTTTATATTGTTAATTAAATTATAAATTATAATTTTATATAAGAATTGAATTTCAAAAAGGTCTAAAATCTTGAATCCTCACATTGAGGGTTTTTAGCAATTTGAGCATTGTTGATCCTAGAGGTTAGTTTTGAGTCTCTCTCCCTTTGATATGGATATAAAAAATTTATGGATGTATTTATAAGGTTATCCACACTTATCACTACTCTCAAACATCCAATCTCAATGAAATAAACATTCTTCGTACTTGAACTTATGAATGGGCCTGTAGGGTTCTTGAAGGACCATATTTCCTTGATTGTGCATGTTAACTAATTTAAATGTAGATCATTAAGACACTTTAAATTAAATTTATTCCATCCATAATCACTCTTAATTATATAAAAATTAATCTCTTCAACTCATCTATGACCCCTATCCACATATTCAATCTTGTCCTTGACTACCTACAAGCATTTACTAGTTGTAAGTAATGCTTAGACTAAGAGAGAGGTGAGATCTTCCATGTAGGTGATATGAGACTTTTATATTCCCTATATTACTTGAAAAGGTGTTTTTGATATCCATGGAATATTTCTCTTTTCATTCTCCTTCTAGATCTAACCTTATCTTCATACCACTACTTGAGTCAAAATAGGATGGTTGTAAGTGATCATGTGATGTTTCATGATGTGAGATTCCCAATATAGGGTTATTGAACCTTGATATGTCATTTAACCCTTGAGAATGTTCTCCAAATATTCCCATAGTATCATTTATAATGTATAAGTGTCTAAGCTCTTATCCCTTTATTTACCTTGCCTTACTTTCATAAGCCTGATTGTTTAGGCCTACTTAGACCTTGATGTAAGTGGTCATTTAGGAAGTATTCATCACAATATTGTAATGGAGATTTCTCATTAATATTTCATTAATTATTTTATATCCTTCATAAAGACTCCATAGACCTACCAACTACATTGGGATCCAACCTCACCTTCACCTCATTGTTTGAGTCAAAAGAGGATGGTTGTAGGTGTCTTTCAAGTCTTGAATAAGATAGTGGGTGAAGTGGAGATATGGAGTGAGTTGGTGATGAATATACCTTGGACTTGAAGTTACATCACTATCCATTTTTTTATTATTCACTACTCTCACTCACTTAAGACCAAAACCTTGACTTTCTTTGAAAACTCAGTTATCAAGAAAGTTTGTGGACCCTATTGTACGAATTAAGATCATCATATTGGAGTATGTAAAGTAGGGAGCATGAGTAAGCATATAACAATACTAATTGCATTTTAAATTTTTAATTCATCCTCCCTTAGACCCTTCCAATATTTTCTTACCTCCATGTTTAACATGACACCTTTTGAAGTATCTTTATGGGTGACTTCTATAGGTGGTGATTTCTCCCTGTGTACAGCTTGAGAAGGGATGGGAGATTAGTATCAAGAGACAAAAGTTTTCTTAAGACCATAATTTACCATTTATGTTCAAAAATATATTTAATAATCATCAAATTTCCATAATGAGGTTTAAATATCAATGAAAATAAGAAATGATCAATTACCTTAAAAAATGCAAAAATACCTTAGCTTATAAGAATAAAGGAATTTGCAATGTTATTTCTTCATTAGCTTTATATCTCTATGAATTAATTATTCCATGGTTTCAATGATATCATGAGTTGGTTGATATTACACCATTTTATTTTCTATGAACCTTGAGTTGAGCTTCTAAAACAAATCAATACTTCTTATGACCCCTACTCCATCATGACTATTGTAGGTAGTCATTTCTCTCTGTGACACTTATCATCATTTCACCTACTAAGGCTTCCATGAGAATGTTAAAATAATATCTATATGTAATTATCAATTTATCCTCTTTGATGAGGCAATGATATCAAATTAGTGTTCTCATTATGCCTACATATTTAATATTGGTCTCCACGATCATAACATATAGGTTTGAATAATACATTTAGGCATAATAGGCCTTTTTGGGTCTTTTGATCCTTATGAGTGTCATTATCCATTTCAAGAATTCTAAAGAGTGTAATGAAACAATATCATGTGATTAAAAAAACCTCCCAATCTTTGTGACTCCATTATTCATGTCATTTGTCATGATATTCCTTTAACTTGCTCACCAAGGTCTGGAGATAAAGTTATGTTACTAAACCTCTAAGTGTTCTTTTGTACCTTAAGAGATTATGGTCTATTGAACCTCATTGAAATGCCTTAATTTAATGAAGTAGACCTCTCTATGAAATATGATTTATAATATCATGATGACATCATAGAGATAATTTTCAAGCACTAATAACTCATTAACTACAACTGTACTTTGTTAAAGAGATTATCTCACAAAACCATCTCAAAGGAGATTGTAATCAAGATAGATATATATGAGATTTTTATTATATTAATTATGTGTGAAATTACTATTTAATTAAATTGGTAACCCTTAAATATTAAGACACTTTCTTGACAACTCAAATCATGCTCCAAAACTGATCAAATAGACCATTCATTAGGACACTATAAGGAATCAATTTTGTGCCATATGTACCTTCATAGAAGGAGTTAAATAACGAATAAATATGAAATAGGTAATATTTTAACCTAAAATAACCTAAATATGACCATTATCACCCATCACATCCTAAAATGAAGAAACAGAGGAAAACTTGGACCTTGTCTGGATGAGTAGGTCATTTAGACCCCCTTGCACTCTTATCGATTGTTCATAAGTATGGGGGGATGAACCTAAAAATAAATACCAAAAAAATTTAAGACCATTAGGTTCCATATCATTTACCAATATCTTCTATCTTAACTCTCTCTATCTTGGTTGTACCAAGCAAAAATTGTTGGCCTTCCTTGAGCTACCAAAGAGGTCAATATGGGAGATAAGTCAATTTTATTAATTTTGACACTTAAAACTCCATAAAAATCATGGATTTAAATTTTTAATGAATTAATAAGGTCATAAATATGCATAAATGTAAATTTCACCTTGAATAACTATATGGATAGCCTCAAAATAGGCCTTTTTGGCACTAAAATTGTTAAAATCACTTGAGAAGCTTGATGAAACTACTAAAAAATGTATCCATTGTACCTTTTCATGCCTAAAAAAGTATACCATGACATTAAAATCAAATTTTAAAGTTATAAGGGTGACATTTTGACTTGTGAGGTTAAAATTGTCAATAGTTCCTATCTTTCATATGATCACAAGACTATTGGCAAAGCTTTACATATTATTTAGTATTAGGCCCTACTTTATTTATGTAAGATAGGTGAACTCTTAAGTAACCTAGATCTTTCATCCTTTTAAAAAGGTTTCTAAGTGTATAAATTCCTTGAGCTCTAAGAAGGATAATTGAAGTTGTGCATAATCCATATGCATGATTTGTCTTTTCCCTTTGATTTTCTTTGAATTCAAAAAGGCTTATATGTACATATCATATTTTTGATTGGATGGATAACTTGGCTGATGTGCTATGATTTTAACTAGTTATTTTCCCATGTTTCATGTTAAAATAAGTCATTTTTTACTTAAATTCTTCTCAGGATAATCCAAATATCATTTACTATTTTCATGTGACAATGTTCTGCTTACCCAGAGCCTAAGTAAAGAACACAAGTAACCTAGAGGTGATCTTAGTAGAGTTTCATGTATGATTGATACTAGGCAAGCGAATCACCAAGAGCCATCCATGTGATATCATCTCACTAACTTAGAGGTAATGTCATCAAAGTTCCATGTATGGTTGATCTTGGCAAGTGGATTAATAAGATCCATCCACATTCTATCAACCCACTAACCAGAGGTGATGTCAACAAAGTTCCTTGTATAGATAATACTAGGCAAGTAGAGTAGTGAGATACATCCACATTTCACCATCCTACTCACCTAGAGGTGGTGTTAATAGAGCTCCATGTATGGATAATCCTAAGAAATCAAATCAATGGGAGCCAACCATATGTTATCATCTTGCTCACCTAGAGGTGATGTCAACATAGTCCCGTGTATGATTGATTCTGAATAAGTGAATCACTAAGATCCATCCATGTGTCACCATATTGATCACCTAGAAGTGACATCAACATAGTCTATTATACTATTAATCCCAAGTAAGTGGATCATTACGAGCCATCTATGTGTCACTATCCCACTAAACCAAAGGTGATGTCAGTAGAGTTCTATGTATGATTGATCTCAGGAAAGGAGATCATTGAGAGCCATCCATCTATCATCATCCTGCTAACCTAGAGGTGAAATCAATAAAAAAAATTCATATGGATAATCCCAGGTAAGTAAAATAACATGAACCATCCACATGTCATCATCTCGATCACCTAGAGGTAATGTCATCAAAGTTCTTTGTATAGTTGATCTTGGGTAAGTGGATCACCAAGAGCCATTCATGTGTCACCATAAAACTAACCTATAGGTGACATCAATAGAGTTAATCATATGAACAATCTTGGGAAAATGGATCAATAAGATCTTACCATGTGTCACCATATCTCTAACCTATAACCAAAAAAATGAAGTAATTTTTTTTAACCATCCAAATGTTTATTAAAAAAATCCATAACTATTTGGTTGATTTAGGTGCCTTAATCAATGTGATGTTGATATCTATGTGTGAGAAGCTGGGTTTAACCCAAGACAAGTAAAAATTATTGGTCCTACAGTTGGACAAATCTTATTTCCCACATGCTAGAGAACTAACAAATGTACACATATAGCTATCCTTAGATCCATATGTATAATAGTACACTATTGACATTCTAGAAGCCTATGGCCTACTACTAAGTTGTGATTGGTCTAAGACACTAAATAAATACTTGGCCATTGATTTTTCACACATTTGGTTGCCCTAGAAAGGAGTATACAATTAGATTTAGGTGGACATAAAACTAAAGATGAAGTGCCTGATCACTGAGTACAAAGATAAGAATAAGAAGGTTGAATTTTCATCTTCACATGTGTGAATATACACATTTACTACCAAGCAGGAGCTTCATGAGAAAGAATTTGAATGTTCTTCTCATTTATGGAATCTCTATTTTGATAGAGCTAGATCAAAACAAGGTTATAGTTTTGGTGTTCATCCAAGTGGCTCCATATACACTCTAGAAAACAAATCACCAAATTGTGGATTGATTGATGTCATGATGCAGAGCTCATTGAGAGCTTTCCAACATAATTTGAATGGGTCAATTTTGAGCCTATATGTGTAAGATATCATGCATCAAAGATCAAATAGGGCAATAAAAATATTGGTTTGGATGAAACATCCAGTTGGGCATCGAAAAGTGGCAAGTGGTCGACAAGTGGTGAGTGGAGAGTGGTCCAAATGGTGGGTCCTCAAGCCACCACATGGCTTTTCACCATTTAGTTTTTTTACCATTTATCCCTATGGTCTAGTTTTAATAGTCATTTAATTGACTATATTAGTTAATTAATTATCAAGACCATCGAAGAGATCTAAAAAACCATATAACCTATCACTTCCATGTGACACATCTATGTCATAACGAAGCTTCCATATAATTTCCATGTACATGCCACATGACCAATGTTCCATGCATGGTTCTAAACCCAACATGCCATGTTCTAACCACTTAACATCCACATGCCACTGAAATCACCACATATCCCAATATTAATGCCATCCACTTTGTGAAACATGCCTATAAAGGCATTAACTACCACAAACTTCATGGTAATTTAATACCCAAGATGTCACCCACTTACCAATGTGGGAAA
Organism: Torreya grandis; assembly: GCA_037957365.1. Taxonomy (NCBI): domain Eukaryota; kingdom Viridiplantae; phylum Streptophyta; class Pinopsida; order Cupressales; family Taxaceae; genus Torreya; species Torreya grandis. The sequence goes on along the minus strand of JARHVA010000427.1, from coordinate 269,768 downwards.
ATAGATATTCATAGCCACTGAATATGTTGAGGCAGGATTCAAACCCTTATCCTCATGAGTAAAAATTTAAGACCCAACCACTTGGGATATGAGTTTAAATGGCTATATAAATTCAAGACTTTGTATTTGAAATCATAAAAAAGCTTAGCAGCCATTGCTAAAGGCTATAACAAAGGAGCTTGTGTAACTTGCAGAGGGAGTTAGTGGTATAATTGGGAAAAAGTTTGAAAGGAGACTTATGTTATTTTTTCCCAAGGAATAGCTTTACAATTGATGAGATTTCATTTTGGAGACATTTTTAAGTATTTTTAAAGCATTTTATTAATATATCATCTGATAAATGACTCGAAGATGTAGGCCATTGTGTCAAACTTCGTTATCAATTATGTGGTTGAATTTATTGATTTCTTCTTGTAAAATTATTTTTACAATTTAATTTCAAAGTCAAATTTTAAATTATTTAAATAAAATTATTATTGTAAAGCAAAATTAAATACATAAGCATATTATTGCTTAATTTTATGGATTAATTTGGTATCAGAGTAGTTAGTGTGTTGGGCTAACTTCTATGTAGACATTGCTCTGATACATCAAGTTTGATCTCAAATCTAAGTTCGTGCTAGTGGATTTGTGATTTTATTATTTAAGCTAAAACTCAGCTATTGTAGAACAATAGATCCAATTCTAGCTCAAATTTAGTTATTATTGAATACCCTCATCACTGTGATGATGCAATACATACAATCCCAAGAGTAAAGTCAATAAGCGATAGAGCAATAGTAAGATAAGAAAATCAAAAATATCTAATAGAGCATTGATGCTCTATGGGAAAAATTGGAACAAGAACATCGATAGAAGAAGAGGATGCGTAGAGATTTAGAGACTTGTGGACATTATGCTCAATAGGGTCATATTGCTGAGCAATGGTGGATACTACTAGTCAGGCTCTGTTATTGTTTAAAAGATGAAATGAGGAGAGAGGAAAGGCACCAACTGAGTCCATTAGTGATCAATCAATCCGATCAACAATATGTCATCAAAAAAATTTAGAGTCTCTAATACAATAGTTATTTCCAATAGAAGTACCAGATATTATGCTATACTCTAAGGAAATTCAAAGTCAAAATTATACTACTATTATTAAAGGGAAGTTCGTGTAGATATATTTTCACTAGATTTCTAGAGCTAGTTATATTATTGAAGGTATCACACAATATTTAAAACTAAGGACTCTTCCATTACTTTACACTAAGACATTCAGAGGAGATGATGACATAGTACATGGACATGTGACCCACTATGGTATCTTACATTTTGGCATTGGAGGGCTATTCTTTGATCAAGTAGCTCTTGACATAGTTTCAAGAGAAGCTAAGGAGATCACTTTGTGTAATTATTATCTCACATCTTGGCATGGCAGAAACATTACATCAGGAGAAGGAATCCAACTAACGACCAATCATACCTATGAGGTTCAATTTGGGACAAGCTAGACAATAAAGGTAAATTTTGGTTATAGCAGTGATTCCTCTAATTTGTATACTCCTTCTAGTCTTATTAATGAAAATGGTGTTGTGAGTCCATAATTAAATATTTCTTCGATTATTAATGTATCTCCTGATATAAATTTTGAGGATGAAAATAATGAAATCAACTCTTCCATCTATGTTAAAAATGTTAGGGATATTGAATGTGCTAACCCTAAACATTTATCAAATCCATGTGTTGATAAATTTGAAAATCACACAAAGGGAATAGGTTCTAACCTATTAGATAAAAAGGGATTTGAAGGAAAAGGATTTGACATTAATGTTTAATGAATTGTCTATCCTATCCAAGTGGTAAAGAGACCACTTCATATAGGGTTAGGATATGGAGGTGAAGGACAAATTACCCAAGAATCTAAGTTGAATTATTACTCAAGCAATAAGCTAGAACACCTTGAAGAGCTAGAAGAAGCACTCTCTAAAAATACAATAGTTAAATTGGATGAAGAATCTTCAAATGACTCATCAAGGTATGTAAAAATTAAATACTTGAATGTATTTTTTGATTATGCACAAGAGAATCCTAAAAAGATGCTTAAGAAAACTATCAAAATGAGGTTGTCTAAGGAAGATAGGAAAATTCAACAACAACCTAAGACAAAGGTTATAAATGCAACTTCATTCAGGCAATAGATAGAGCCCTATCAACCAAACCAAAGATAACATCATCGAGGGAAATGATAGTCAATGAGAAGCTGATAGTTCAGAGATTGCCAACCTAGAAAGGTAAGCAACACTTATTTAAAATAATAATTATTAAGCATTATAAGATAGATGATATCTTTGATAAAATTTATCAAAATAATATGATCTCAAAAGATGTAGAAACCCTAGGTTTGAAAACTAAGCCACATTTCCAACCCTATTCTTTGGATAAGATAGATGATGACAATAACATACATGTTAGTAAAAAATATAAACTAGGGTTTGCAATTACCTCCATATTTTTAGATGAAGTTGAATTAGATGTGGTTTCACTTCAATTTAGTGGCATTATCCTAGTTAAACCATATTTGTCTCTAAGAAGAAAGGCAACTTTTTCCAAGAAGGAAAATCAGTATAACATTGTAAAAGATGGGATAAAATATCTCATGCAAACACATCGACAGTAACTGCTATAGTAAAATGTTATTTTACTCAAGTATGTTGTAGACAGGAACACTACAGGGCAACAAGAAGATGCCATCATAATAAGCATCAAGAACAATTCAAAAAATAGGTTATATTTTTTTAATCTATATGTTTTAGAATGTGCAAATAGGTATGTATATTTGTAAGACCCAAGTATTGACAATGTTTGTAATCATTACAGTGTTTATAAAGACCCAAAAAGGGCAATGTTTTTAAGACTATGTTGTTAGGTAAAACCTTAAAAGGGAAATTATAAAATGGTGATTTTTATAACACCAGGGGACATGCAACATTTTCATAGTTCTATATCTAAAGAACCATCTAACTATCTTCAATGATTATTAGATGTAGGGCCATGAAAATATCCTCATATGGATTACTAGGTCTATTACCAGCTTTTTGAGGATAAAAATCCTTCTTAGTGGGGAGGATTGATCAAGGTGGATCCATATACGCTCTAGAAAATAAATCACCAAATTGAATATTGATCGATGTCATGGCATAAAGCTCCTTGAGAGATTTTTTATGTAATTTGAATAAGTTGATTTTGAGCCTATATGCATATGATATCATGCATCAAAGATCAAATAGAGTAATAAAAAAATTGGTTTGGATGAAACATCTAGTTGGGCATCGACAAGTGGCAAGTGGTCGATAAGTGGAGAGTGGTCCATGTGTTGGGTCCTCAAGCCACCATGTTGCTAAAATAAAGTATTGTGACTTATCACAACCTTCCTTGTATAAACAAACCTTTAAATAGGCTAAGTATGAAATGTGGTAGAAACCTCCAAAAATCTATATTTTGCATCTTAACTCCTAGAGGTCCCAAACCACTCTCAAACATCTTGAAAGTATATACATAAAATATAACTTAAAGTATCTTGTACTTAAATGTTTATTTCATATATATACCCCTTTTACCCATGATAATTAATCTTATTAATTACTATTTACCATCCCTAACCACCCAAAATATTTTAAATAACCAAAAATCCTAAAACTCAAATAAAATATAAACATAATCAACCTTCTAACAAACTTATCCCATGGTTAAAACAACCCGAACAACCTCAAAAGTTGTTTTAATTTTCTTTTACCCCATGCCAACCCATTGGAATGGATTTTCATTCAACTTCACCCATTTTTGGTAAATCAACATCAATCCTTCATGATTGAAATCTATCAGTTAGAATTGACATCAATCCATTTATATACAATAGGCCTACATTGCTCATAATGGAAGGTGATTGCACTTTTGGAACCTAAAACACTACCAAAATCTCATTGTAACTTACGTATGGACTTTATCAACAACCTGATATCTTGTGTAACTTTTTTTGGAGAGCTTATCAAAGGTTTTTGAAGGTTTTTCTCTCTCATCTTGTCAAGTTAATTTTCATCCATCAAAGGTAAGTTTTGTGCTTCAATTTATTTATATTTTAAATTTGTTGTCTTCTATGTCTATCTATGTCTATTTTACATTCAATTTTTATTATTTTATCAATAATATAGGCTATCATTATAGTTTAACACTTTTACACAGAATCAACATTAATTCATTTGAATCGACGTAAATACTATAGAATTGACATTGATCCTTTAGGATCATCATCGATCCCTATCAGACTATAAAAATATCTCTTTAAACAATTTTTTTTTGCATCTTCAATATTTGTTAAATCTATATTTTGTTGTCTAAATATCTCTCTTAATCTATTGATATTCATTACTAAAACTTAGCAAAGCATTTATACATGTTTTTCTTGAATAATACATTTATCTTATCTCTTAATCATAGATATTATGCATTTATCTAATCTTTATTATGTTGTATGTTGGTGTTGTTTATACCTACATCTATTATCTTATATATTTTATCTGCTATCTTGAATAATGCATAATCATTTATCTTTATCAAATTATCTTTTACATCATTTTTATCTTTTAATCTTTATCTTTTATCTTTATTATCCTTCTTAATTAAAAATAGTGCACTGACATCTATCTGAGAAAGTGTGTTGCTTCTCAGGATTGGTTTGTAACTAGGTAGCCCACTCATCTCTCTTTTATTCCCATTTTTTTGTTTAAGTGTGGTGTATTGTAGGTCATTCCTCCCTAGCCAAAGAGGAGTTATCACAATCAAGCTTGATCAATGGTGCACAACCAACCATCCATATCTCCAAATAATCCTAAACCTTGCATGTACTTTGATTTTAGTTTTAATTAGATCCACATTAAAAAGCATAAAAACTACTTAAACAGATTTATCAATGTAAGCTCACTTACTTGAATAAATATAACTCTCTATCATGGGACCTAATTGATTCCTTTAAATCATTTAACATTAGATCCATCCCAAGGGAAATAAATTAGATGGAAAAATCATTAGCAACCTCAGCTACCAATCTGACACCACTCCACAAATCTAAAACACAAAATTTATCTATGGAGCTAGTTCTTTTCCTCTCTATTCTAGATAATGTGGACAACTTTAAAGTATTTGAGGATGATCATTAGATTATCCAATTCATGATTAATTCTATGACCTTTGAATCTTACCTAATAGATGAGAAATATGTGGATCCCATTCATATTAAATACCTAGGAGAAGATGGTGTCCTATAAATGAAGGACAATTGCATCCCTTTAGGAATGGTTTTATTGGAGTGAACTTTTGGCATAGATACATAAGCTCAAAAGTAGAAACAACCCAAGACAAATGAGTCTAATTCCACCAAAGATAATATGGGCGCTCACCAACATCCTCAATATGTGAACATCCATTTGAACTGTATTGATAGTGAGAAATAAAAATGGAAGAGTCTGCTAATAAAATACAAGGATGTGATCACCTGGATATACAAGGACCTAAAAATATTTGACCCTATATTCATCACCCATACCATTCCATTGAAGATAGAACATAAGCCTTTTAGGTAGAGATAAAGACCAGTTAATCCAATAGTATAACCTATCATTTATATAGTGTACAAACACTACTATATGTCATGAATGCATTTTGAATTAGGCATTCTACTTGGGTAGACAACCTAGTACTAGTTAGGAAGATGAATAAAGAAATTAGACTCTATGTTAACTTTATAAACCTAAACATAGCATCAAATAAAGATAATTATCCCCTAACCTCATTGGATGAGGTAATTTAGATGGTAAGTGGATCTCAGATGATATCCTTTTTGGATGGATTTTCATGTTACAATCAAGTATTAGTAGAAGTAGAAGACAAAATTAATATTGCCTTTACCACCAAATGGTTAACATTTGCGTATAAAAGGATTCCTTAATCCTAATCAATGTAGGAGAAACCTTCTAGAGAGTGATGGAATTCACCTTTCAAGGATTTGTTATCAAATTCATCATCATCTACATGGATGACTTGATAGTATATTCAAAATATTAAGCTAATAATGCAAACCATCTGTAAAGATTATTTGAAAAAATTCAAAAATATGAAGTCTCTCTTAATCTAAAGAATAACATATTTATAGTCACTGAAAGGAAATTATTAGGTCACTTCATCATAAAGGATGGGATCTCTATTAATCTAGAACATGTTTTGCCTATTTCCAAGATAACACGTCCCAACATCAAGAAAGAATTAAAGTATTTTTTTGGTAAGATTAACTTTGTAAGGAAATTTATTTCTAGATTTTTAGAGATTATCAAACCATAGAATTCTATAATAAAATAAGATACTAAGATATATTGGACAATAGAGAATAAGAGAGTTTTTGAAGCCATCAAGATAACCATTACTCAAGCTCTAGTTTTGATCGACCCAAACTTTAATAAATATTTACATATTTATTCATTCACTTCATAACATATTATATCTACTATACTTACACAAAAGTTATATGACAATGAACATCCCATTTCCTTCACGAGCACCAATATAAAGGATGTAGACTTGAAATACTCTATGATAGACAAAAAGATATATGTGATGATCAAATTTATGTAAAAAACTAGGGATTATATTATGAGGAATAAAACATTCATCATTATTCCAGACCCAAACATCAAGCTCACACTTTGATAGAATGAGTAGGGTGAGAGAAGAGGAAAATAGATGGAAAAAATTCAAGAGTTTGATCTTGAAATCAGGGTAGCCAAGATAGTAAGAGGTCAAAGAATCATCCAGCTAATGGCTAAGACTGATCCATGTATCAGTGTTGAATAAATTAATGAGACTCAAGTAGCTAGTGGTGAGTGCTACATTCAAATCATCCATTATTTTATCATAGGCACATGCCTCTCTGAGTAAAAAAAAGAGCAGAGATGAGCCCTTAGGATCAAATCGGCTCATTATATTATTAAGAAGGGAATACTATATATAAATAACTATGAATGCATCTTCCTAAGATGCATTTCAAGAGAAGAATATATGAACATCCTAAAAAATTTACATTACAAAATTTGTAGTGGGCATCCATTAGGGAACATGAGATCTCACAAAATTCTAAGGATGGGATGCTACTGGCCTAAAATCTTCAAAGATGTGCATAGCCATGTTAGGACCTATCATGAGTGTCAAACATTGGGGAAAAGAGAAGTGAATGTTACCATGCCTTTAAATATAGTAGTTGAAGGATTATCTTTTACCCAATAGGTCCTTGAATTTATTGGGATAAGTAACCTAAAATATTCAATAGGGCACACATTTGTCCTAACAACTACTAACTAATATACTAGATGGATAAAAGTTATAGCTACTAAGAATTCCAAAGTAATCGATGTCATTAAATTTTTAGAAGAAAATATATTAACCAAGTTTGGTACTCCAATTTTTTTGGTTTGTGATAATGGTCTAACATTTCGATCTATGGAATTTACTAAGTGGGCCTAAAAAAACAAATTAATATCAATTTATCTTCAAACTACTATCCATAAGGGAACATATTATCTAAATCTAACAATAATAATATGATTGATTCCATTGATAAATCAACACAAAATAAACCAAAGGAATAACATCTATTATTAAAGTATCATTATGGGTAGACTAAACCAGATACAAGAAAGCTCTCAATGATTCACCTTTTATACTAGTATATGGGCAACTAGTCATCCCCATTACTCTTTAACTACCAATATATCAAATTATGCAAGATCACATGGTATAAAATGAAGGAATATAGTCTAAACTACTTGATATAGTCCATATAGAAGATGTAAGAACTAAAATTAGTTTTCTTAAATTACATAATAGAACAGTTGATTTCCTATGTTGAAGTTACAAGATATTTGCCAAAAATAATGAGATGATTTAAAATGATTCAAAATTGGTTTTCATATGGATTTATTCTAATAGTACTAGAGATTCTAGGATTTATGTATGTGCTATGACTAAATTAGGTTTTACTTAAACTGAATGAGTTTATATACCTTTGGGATTTACACTGATATAGTCATGCAAATTTTAGAAATACTTTCCCTTTCTAAAGATCAACTATAGTATTACATGTTAAAAATTGAATGAGAGATAATAAACATAGAAATGGATATACACTAATAGGGACGTATTGATAAAAATAAGTTTTCTTTTACATACACCCAGCTAATGGTGATTTCCAACCTTTCTTCTATCTATGTTTAAAAAAAATTATCATACAAACTGATAGAAGATGGATGATTCAATTGATCTCTACTAGGGATATGGATGCTTGGTTGGTAGTAGAGAAAGGATTTGAGTGTAATCAGAGGTATCTCTATTATGGATATGGATGTCTAGCTGGTAGAAGAACAATACCCATACTTACCTTACTATTTGGTTACAAAATCTAAGATCAAAATGAAACCTACATTGTTTATCTATGATTGTGCCAAAAATTTATAAACAAGGAGAAATAAAATCATAAAAATCACACACTTAAATCTAAGGAATGGAAAGGATTAATATGTTACATGAGTAATTATGATTCTTTTTCAGGGTCTGGATTGTTTATTATTTTCTTGTTAGGACTAAAGTTTTGTTATGATACATTATTAAAATTATGAGTTCTCAAAATACCAAGGAGTATTTTCCCCTCTGAGTCAACCTTTTTTGTGCCCTAACACACACACCTCAATTCTAAAATTTAAATAGGACCCACTATTACTTGAATAAATTTATTTAGTGTCCTCATAACCTTATACATTCATGACATTGGTCCCAATTTGCATAAGTCTAAGGTTATCTTTGAAGTTTAAAGATACATAAATTCAAATTTTGAAAATCAAAGCTTGAACATTCATTTTGATTTATCTTAAACTTTGATTTTTCATAATTTTAAATATTTATTTGGAATAATGGAACTAATATGTCTTGACCTAGTGTTCCCATGTCTTTTGTATTATTGTGAGACTATTTTCATAGATTTGTAGATTATTCACTACCAAGCCCTATTTTATTTAATTGAGATAGGTGGTGTTCTTACATAACCTAGATATTTTATCCTTTGTAAAAGGTTTCTAAGTCTCTAAAGTCCTTGAGCTCTAATAAGGAGAATCAAAGCTATGCATAATCCATATGCATGATTTCTCTTTTGCCTTTGATTTTCTTTCAAGTAAAAAATGATTCTATGTACATATCATAGTTTTGATTAGATGGATAATTAGGTTGATGTGTTATGATTTTAGTTGGTTATTTTCCCATGTTTCATCTTAAAATATGTTATTTTTTACTTAAATGTTTCTCAAGACATCCCATAGCTCATATACTTTTACCACACAACATCATTCCACTCACTCAGAGCCAAAGTAAAGAATGTAAATAATCTAGAATTAACATCAATAGAGTTCTATGTATGGTTGATCTCGATCAAGTGGATTATCGAGATTCATTCACATGTCATCATCCTATTAACCTAGATATGATGTCAGTATATTTCCATGTATGGTTGATCCCAATAAAATAGATCTCCAAGAGCCATCTATGTGTCATCGTTATGCTAACCTAGAAGTAATGGTAGTATAATTCCCTTTACAAATAATAATAGGCAAGTAGAGTAGTGAAAGTCATCCATGTGTCACCATCCTAATAATCTAGAGATGACATCAACACAATCCCTTTTAAAGTTGATCTTAGGTAAGTGGATCACTGAGAGCTATCCATGTTTCACCATGTTGATAACCTATAGGTGATGTTAGTAGAGTTCCATGTATAGATAATCCCAAGTAAGTGAATTCGTAAGAGTCATCCAAATGTCATCATCCTGATCACCTAGAGTTTATGTCAGTATAATCCCTTTTATGGTTGATCTTAGGAAATTGAATCGCTAAGAAAACTCCACATCTCACCATCCTACTCACCCAGATGTTACATCATCACAATACCTTGTACAGTTGATCTTGAATAAGCAAATTGTCAAGAGCCATCCACATGTCACCACCTACTAAGTTGAAGGTGACATTGGTAGAGTTCCATATATGATTGATCTCAAGAAAGTATATCATTGAGAGTCATCTACATGTCACCATCTTGATAATCTATAGGTGAAATGATTAGAGTTTATCATACGAATAATCTTAGGTAAGTGAAGTAGTGAGAGTCATCCATGTTTCATCATCCTACTCACCCAAAGGTGACATCAGAATAATAGCTTATACATTTGATTATGGGAAAGTGGATCATTGAGAGACATCCACATTCACCATACCACTAATCTGGAGGTTACTTCAATAGAGTTCATCATATAGACAATCTCAGTCAAGTGGATCACCAAGATATTTCCAAATGTCACCATCCCACTAACCTGCATCCAAAAGAACAAAGTAAAATAGGACATAACACAATTGTGAATGGAAAAATGATATATATACATGTGTCCTTCATAGCCACATAATAAAATAACAAATACACCAATGCTAAGTCTAAAAGAGTGGAAAAGAGACATCTATCATATTATGATGACTAACATCTGAGAGAAGGTAAAAAATGCCACTTGGTAATAAAATATATAGAAATTGGCATTGAAATTCAAATGGAAAGAATAGATATCGAATGGAGTAGTGAAAGACATCATTATTCACATAAATTAAAAGAATAATACATTCAATTATCTTCTATGACTACATTGATGACAAATTTTGGTGCATCTATAATAATAGTGTTTATTCTAGCTACAATTTAGGTTACTATAATAGTTCCATCAACAGTAGTTGTCATAGCTATTACCACATCATTTTATTCTTCCAGTGATGTCAAATCAACACCCCTATAATTATACATATGTATTTACATTTTTGGATAAGTCGGAATGATAGTTCATAATCTATCTTTCATGTATATGTTGTATTTTAATTGAAGAACTCTATTTTGATCAATCACCATTATACATGCATACTTCACATGAGAGTTTACATACAGTTCTATTTGTGAGCATGTATATTTTCATTATGATTGGCATATATTAATATTTTTAGAGATTTAATTTAGACTTCACTTGGAGGATGAGGCCTTCCCCTTCCCCAAGCCTATATTTATTTATATCTTCTCAGTCCTAAAGGGACAAGAATTTTGGCTATTGAGATTAATAGTAAATTTTAAGGAAAGTTTTGCATTTAGTTTTGATTTGAAAAACTTGATTCTTATCCAAACCTATGGATTGTGTAATAAATGTTGTCATTTGGTATCTTATTTTTCTTGTCATGCATTAGTTTGATTTTCAATATTATTATTATTATTATTATTATTATTATTATTATTATTATTATTATTATTATTATTATTATTATTATTATTATTATTATTATTATTATTATTATTATTATGCTATTACTGATTTGAATTGCCTTTTGTATGTTAATCATAATCCCTCCTTGTATATGTGATAACACAATCTTAAAAATGCAATAACCTTTGATTATATACTCTTAAGTTTACTATGTTTATTATTTATTTGGACTTCTCACTCTACTTGATTGTTGGTGTGCTATTAGTGGCTTGCAATAAACATTGGTTTTTAATTACTTATCAAACCTTTAATTCAAGTGTTGGCTTAAAAATGTTTCATTTTACTTGATCAACAATCATCCTTTTTTGCCTTACATTCCATATTTTTTTGAGTTTATTTTGGTCATACCCACCTTAAGTTAGATCCTCATGTATCCAAAAACCTCAAGTAGATTTATAATCATTCAATCAGACCCATCCATGATAAACAAACTACTTCACTCATCATTATTTAGTGAACAAGTCGTTTGCAAAACCTAATACAATGCAAATCATGCCTTGGATTGAATCTTTATTCATAGATCCTAAAACATTAGAGTCTACCTCATAATGCTTATATGGTGTTCATACAACCCAATTAAACACAAATTAGACTTAGTAAAATAATCAAAATAAGTCTTAAAAAGATATTTACCTATAGAATAATGTATGGCACGATTATAATCATGTTACACATAACTCAAGTCCTCGCAGTAAATCAACCATTATATGGTTGACTACTTATATTTGAGTTTTATTTTATGGATTAAATGTAGTGCTCTTCTTGAGTTTCAAGTCCATAAAGTTCAAAAAATTTGAGTAAATTTTTTTAATGAATGGAGAATCCCGATCAAATACAATAGACATGGGAAAATCAAAATGAACCCAAACATTATTGAAGAACAAGTGTGAAATCTCCTCACCTATGATAGTGCTTTTGGTCACTAATACAAACATTTTTATAAATTTTTACACAACCAAAACCACATAAAAATAGTCATGATTATTTCTAAACATATGCAAGCCACCCACAAAGTCTATAGAAACACTCTCCCATGGATAGGTTGGTACAGGAAGTGGGGTATACAATCCCAAGTTCCTATTACTAGGCTTATTAATATCAAAAAGAATACAAACTTTTACATACTTGGATAAATTTTCATTCATCTAAGAATAATAAAAAATCCTTACAATTATGCAACTATTTTCCCAACTCCAAAATGACCTAAAACAAGAGAAGCATTTGCTTCCCTAATCACATGGACTCTTTCATCTTTTAGAATACATAACTTAAAAAGATGATACAATAATCCATCACGCATGTGATAGTATAATTCTTCTACCTACTTACCATAGGTTAGACCTTCATAGACATTCTTCAAATCAACATCTCTAGCATATTGTTCTTTTATAACTTCCATGCATCAAATAACTATGCTACAAAAGAATAGATGTAATATTAGGAGGTGTTGAAATCATATCAACTACTTCATTTTGTGTACCTTTTTAATACCTAGTCACAATATTTAATTATTATAAAAACCCCATCCAAATAAAGTTCCTTCATTTTTATAGATTTGATTGTGATTAGAGGTATTGGAAATGCTAGTGATTTATGTGGATGATTGTCTATTTTCCCATTAAGTAACGCTTCCATTTTTTCACACTTTGAACCAAAGAATACAAATATTTATCATAGGTATGATATCCTCTTACCACACATGTAAATTTTCAATAATGGTAACAAACAAGATTTTTATTTTGCATTAGAACTACACCCATGGCATAATCACTTACATCGATTTGAATCTCGAATGGTTGTTGTAAATTTAGAAGTGCTAAAACTGGGGTTGTGTTTATATTTTATTTCAACATGTCAAAGGGTTTTTGATGCTTTAATCCTCATTTAAATACCTTTTTCATACTTATAAAATAATTCAAAGGAGATGCAATCTATGAAAATCTAACAATAAACTTCCTCCAATATTGGATTACCCATAAGAAGCTTCTAACTACAATTACATCATTAGACTCAGAACATTTCATCATGGCTTAAAATTTGTAGGGTTTAATTTTAAGTTTACCACACCCTAATACATAGCCTAAGTATACTAAATATGTTTTATCAATTATACATTTAGACATTTTCAGGTATAATTTATCCCTTTGCAATGTTTCTAAGACTTTCCTAATATGATTTACATGATCTTCCCAAGTTTTTATAAAGATAAAAATATAATCTAATTAGACTATTAAAAAATCATCTATGAATGGCCTAAATACATAATTCATAATATTCATAAATATGATAGGTGCATTATAAAGTCCAAAAGGCATAACAAGCACTCAAAAAGACCTTAGTTTTGAAAGCAATTTCCCAATTATCATCTTTAGTAATTCTAAATTGGTGATAAATAATTCTTAAGTATAACTTAGTGAATTAAATGACATTTTTCAATTGATCTAAAATATCATCAATGTAAGGAAGAGGGCAATGATTTTTAACCATATTGTTTTTTAGTTCTCAAAAATTCACACACATTTGACAAGTGTCATCTTTCATTGGCACCAAAATAATTGACAAACCACTTGGAGATGTGCTTATTAAAATTACCCCTTTCTTGAGTAATGATTGAAAATTCTTATTTATTTATTAATTATCTACCATAGATAACCTATACATGACAATATTATGAAGAGATGGATCTTATTGTAATTGTATCTCATGTTGAATATGCCTTTTACGAGGTAAACCTTGTGGATCCAAAACAAATAATTATATTTAGACATAATCTTAATTATTTCATTCTTATATTTAGGAACACATCTTTATATATCCTTGGATTTATCATCATCCTTGGCTTTTACAATCATAAGTACAAATTTCTTGCTTGCATTGACAATCTTTTTCATCTGTCTTGTAGATACAAGTGACAAATGTGTCTTGATCTAAAGGGATCTTACAATGTATTGAATCCCATATTATACAAGAAAATATTTATTCCCTTCCTTAAATTATATTTTTTTATATCATATAAATAATTAATTTTAAGTATAATACCACAAATATCAAGTGGAACCACATCCAACGCTACCTCATCAATGAATTTGTAAGTGATTACAAATCTTAACTTGCATGTTTTAGTTACTTGAAATTTAGCATCATCACACACCCATCCCAAAGGGTATGGATTAGGATGTGTTTTAGTAGTAAGCCCTAATTTTTTCACAATTTATTCATAATTTAGTTTATCTTGAGATCCACTATCAAAAAGAGTATCTATCTTAGTATGCTTAGAAATTACTCTAATGTGGAAAAGCTCACTTATTTTATTTTCATCATGCATAGATTTATAATTTAAATAAGAATGATAAGTATGAGATTTAGTGATAAAATAGGAAGAAAATGAAACTTGCATACCCATTATGGTTACCTTGGTCTTATTACCTGAATCACATCCAAGATCTTGTTGTATGGATGTGGTAATTTTCTTCTTATCATCTTTATTGTTCCAAAACTTCTTTGCCTTGAGTTATGGATTTTCCAAAACTTTGAATATTCATGGCCTTATCTCTTGAAATGAGATAAAAAATGATTCACATACTATTTAATAACTATGGAGGTGTGTTTCATATTACCCTTTTCTTTGCCTTTATTTTCAAGTTATTTGCGTGGTTTCTTTAAGTGTTCCCTATCCTTGGTTACTTTACCCATTGATTCAATATGGGTAGCTTAGACACAAACTTCATCAATATTAGTGGGGTTAAACATGAGTATTGTATGCCTCAAATGACTATGTAACCCACCAATATATTTCAAAATAATCTTTTGAGTGTAAAGAGGAATGCCTAACACCAAATCCCTCTTTCTAAACTCTTGTGTGTAGTCTTGTACACTTTGACCCTTAGTTTACCTTAAATTTTACCAATCCATAGTATTTTGTTGCATATAACACAAAAGATAAAATTGATTTTTCAATGTAAAAAAAAAATCATCCCAAGATTAAATCACTTTACCATGTTTTAGGAGATCTTCTTACATCTTACTCTCCAACAAAATGATTGTTGTACCACCTATCCAAAGAGTAGCTAATTGAATTTTTATTTCCTCTTCATCAATATTTTTAACCCTAGAATATACTTCCATCTGATTGATTCAATTATCTATTTTTTATGCACTAAATTTTCATTATAAATTGGTAAATTAAACTTAACATCAAGCATTACCATGGAAGAAACAAAATCAAAAACTTTCTTTTGTTTATCAAAGGAATAAATAAAAGGTCTGGAAGGAAATGGAGGAGATTTAAGATATTCTTCTCATTTAACCTTACCATTGGTTGAGGTTTCTTACTCTTGTTTACCTTAATTTTCACCTTTTATCCTCTTCTTCTTTTCATGGTATAAATCTTCCACCATACTCTTCATCTATAGAAAATATCTATGGAATGCCAATTATAAGTTTGGTTCTCTCATAGGAGAATCCATGGCTTGACTTGCAAGTTTTCCACCAATTTTTGGGTTCTAATTTTCAAGCGATCCTTCACCATGCTTGATCTTTAACCTAATTAACATGGAAAATAGAAACTTGAAAATCCAAAAACCATGTTAAAATATCTTTGATTAATTGCTCTAATATCAAACTTGATCTGATCTATTAAATGGTGTGAAATACACTTTTCATATAATGTTTACACCAAAATATGACTTTGGTCTACAAAGATAACCTATGATCTTCTTTCAGGAGTATCTATAATAATATCCTATATGAATTTTCTCTTTCCTACATAAAAAGATGCCTACTTGTTTCTTACTTGCTCTTCTTCAAATTGATAAAAAACAATATTTCATCTTTACTCCTTTTTCAAATACAATGAGTCTTTTATAATGTTTCCAAGGCCCTTGTTTTATGGGTTGAAGCATTATATTTTTAACCAATATGTTTGGATTCAAATTCCCTTTTATTGCCTTGTTTTTAGGCTTGGATAAGGCTTCTATGCATTTTGGGTGGAATTTAATCCCATAATAATATGGATTTATAATAATAATATTTTAAATAAAATATCAACACCACATGAATTGATCTTAGGGTTATTTTTGGATGCTCCATGTGTCAAGATACCATTGGTACATGTGTCAAGCCCTGATTAGGCAACTTGTACATATTCAGTCACCATCATCACTATACCCTATGCATATTATTTACCTATTTGTCTTTTTGCTTTAGTAAGCCATAACTTTTGCATATGAAGTATGTTTGACTCCATTCAAATTACATTGTAAATATCTCAATGAGATCATCAATGTGTGAGCAGTTTTTAAAAAAATATATGCCATATGATTAGATCAGTGTGGGGATCCTCTTGTATTAATGTTATGTGTTTTGATCATACTCACACTCAGGGGAATTCTCACATTATATGCATGCCTATATAATAGAAAAAAAATTAGTGGGTCTTGGGTTTTATCATTTATAATTTCCATTTAATATATAAATAAAATTACATTGACTACACATATCATATTATGCATTACATCTTGCCTATTAAATGGATACATTTTATACTATTTTATGTTCCCTATGACTACATAGTTTCCTACATGTGAATATTTGTCCTTATGTATGTTTCATGTTGATGTCTTAGCTAGTGTTATCCATAGAGGATCCTCCAATTTTCATGTCATTTCATTTTATTTTATGTGGGTCATATTTGTTTTTTGATAGTTACATTTACTATGTGTAGAACATGATTATGTGTGATTGCTTTCCTATAGTATGTGATATCCTATGCTTAGTGTAGTAATCCATTTAATCCATGATAATATTTTTATTATACCATTAATGTTACTTATGTTTCCATGGTATCTACCATGAATCTATTAGGTAATACTAATACTATTATATGCATGTTTCATTTCCATATCTATCCCACTGAGGGGAATATTTATACATTGGGTCATATCATTTTCCCAATCCTTATCAATCTTGTGACCTATCCATTACCACAAGGGTAATTTTACCCATATATATTCATATGAGATTCACTAATTCTATCTATATGTTTCCATTAGGTGGAATCCTACCCATAAAAATATTTGGACTGTTATCATCTATATCTTTCCATTGGGGGGCATGATGCACCCAAGTGTCTAGTGATGTTACATTATCCTTAAACCTAGTAAATTTGGGTTACAATATACATACAATATTGGTAATTTTATTTCCATAAAATACCATATTAGGTGATATATTTACCCCTCTTTACCAAGTTACATTGAGGCATATTATTTCTCCTTCATTCCTTCTATCTCAACCTCATGTGGATCACATATGTCTATCAAAACATTACATGGTTATATATCTATATATAACTTTAAATTCATGTGTTTTATGTTTAATTTTAGTGATTAAATAACTAAGCTTATTTTATAATGTTACACATGGCATGCTTTATTTATTTATTTTGAGATTAGTGATTTGTAGGACCATCCCTCACTTTAAAAGGGAAGCATATATCCAAATATTTTTATTACCTGTTAAATATGACACTTAGAATAACTAGATCAAGAGAGACTAAGAAGAACAAAATATATACTTCTCTTATCAAGAATAGAAGTTTAGCTTTAAAATTTCAATTTAAAATGTTCACTTTATGACTCTTCAATTTCCAAGTTTATAATTTAGCACTAGTGTTCCCAGGAATGATAGAATGGTTCACATATCACCTAGTTTAAATTCTCATTTTTAAACTCTTATATAATTTTAATATATTCACATAAATTTATCAATATATTGATTATTTTCATGCATTTACAATGGTTTGCATGCACACCATGTTTATCACATGAGGATGTGAGTGAACCTATCAAAAGAGTACCCAGCCTTCAACCTTTCATACCTATTAACTAATGTTTAGTTATGTACATATTCTATATTATAATTTGTTATATATGTATGATTTCACCCATATGTATTAAATTGGGGAATTACATAGAAACCTAATTTTCCTACGAGACCCTTTTTTCACAACATATTTTTCATGCTCTATCACATAACACATATATGTACATTTGGCCATTTTTATACACTCTCTACCTATACTAAACCCTTCATAGACTTATTTAATATATACATTGAGATAAATACCTCAAATATGTTATTTAAAATCATCATTATCCCATTCAAGCATCCTTTCTTCAAATTGATATTTATTTTGACATATTTTTTCTTATTCTATCACAATAGGTAGTTATCTAATTCTAGTTGACTCACAATCTATGGTTCACTAATTCTAACCCCTTATTTTTGGAGGTCCTTCTACCCTAAGTTTATTCTTCATTTATTTAGTATCACATATCATTATATTCCATGATCATTCTATGCATGTGTTTGTTTTAAAATGCCATAAATATATAAATCTATCATAAGTCACCCGTCATCTTCAAATTATATGAGTCTCTAACAAGAAAAGTCTCTCAAACACAGTCATAAAGTTTTATCAATATTTATATCAAAAAAGTAAAGGATTTTGTATATTTAGCCTACATTGCATCAATATCAATTCAAGTCTTGTACCATCACACTTGTACCAAAAAAAAGTTATAAAAATATTATACATGCATTTTATTATATGGGGAGAGGAGATGAAATATTTTTCTTTCATTTGGGTTGGGAACACTAAAAATAGCTAGAATTGTATTGAGACCTAATTCTACTACATACAAGATATGTAGTTATGATCCCTAAGAGGAGGCTCAAACCACTCTGGTTACACATATTTTGTTATTGAAACATTATGGTGAATTAGATATTTAAGAAAGGTGAGAAATTTCATATATTTTTTCCCAAAAATTTTATGAAGTGAATATGGAATCCAAAATATCATTTCTTTGAGAAGAAATTAGAAATTTCTAGATTCTAAAAATTAGTGTAGGTCATAATCCTAGTAGTGGGTCAGAATTTGTAGCATAGGATCATAACTAATAGTTGATTTTGTCCTCAGTCTCAATCAATGGAATGTTGATTTTATCCCTCCCATAGATCATAGTCAGATTTTAGGGTTGCAGTCTCATCACTTTTAGAATGTTTTTCATCTTAAAAATCCAATTACATTTCCTAAGTGTGTTTATTTCAATTTTATTTACATTGTCTTTTATTATCATTATTTGTTCACATTTTTTGGGTACTATTAATTATTAGTTTTATCCCTAGCTTAAATATAATTTATTTGATTGATTGTGTTATATTAGGTATTTATTTTTATTGAGTTTTATCATGTTATGTGTAGTGTAATAATCTGTAAACCATAGTTTTCCAAAATAGACAACTCAAATTCCCACCATTTAATCTACCCACTATTATTTGTGAGTTATATTGTGAGGTTACAAACTTGTTAGTTGTGGGTATGATTCAGGGTTTCATGGAAAATATTGGAGGTATTTAGACTAAATTGATTCTTATATATGTTTTCTTTTTATGCCAATGAAATATTTAACTTGACAAGGTTTTTGTTGGATGAAAACATGACTCTATGGCATATTTTGGGCTGATAGGTAAAATGACACTAGAAATATTTAAGTGAAAATTTCTATGAAAATAAAAATATGTTTAATATCATCAAGTTTATTACACAAATATTTTTTAATATAAATAAAAATTATTCATTTTTTATAAATTTTATCATTAAAATAATTTTCTAATATGTAAACCACATTACCAAGCTTTCATAGATATAAATATGAAGGAATCTCAAGCCATACTCAGTTGTCTATAAAAATAATGTTTGATGAAGGAGAAGTCCTAATTTAAAAGCATTGATCATTTTAATTATGTGAATACTCTATCAAGACCTTTACGAATATTAGTCCATGTAAAATTGGAGTCATAAAATCCTTATGAAGATGTAAGTTGGGGTCATAAAACCTAAGATCTTGTTGTGCATATAATAACAAGATTTAAATTCTCCCACTTAGTAATTTGGATTGGAAATAAATACTCCTTATAATTTCATAATTATTATGTATAAATAATTATTGATTACTTAGATCAAGAAATCACCCACCTAGGAAAGGAAATATTTCTCATTTAGATTCTCTTTCTTCCATCTATAACAATGGGATATTCTAGTATAAATCCTTGAATAAAATGGAATGGTCATGTAGATGTGAACTAATATAACCCATCACAAAAGATATTGACTAAGTTGTAGCTATAGTTTATAGAGAGCTAGTTATCATGTTTTTGGAACACTATAAATTATTGAAGGTAATATACATGGTATGCAGGCATAAATGTCCACATTGGATTTTGAGGCCACCACCAAAGCCATAAAAATATTAGGGTTTGATTTAGATTCTCATTTATTATTTGATTTATGGTAGTGAACCATCCTATGACTTAATATGGATTTTTCATTTATCACCCATCGGTTTGGACACATGTTTTACAAGATTCAATTCATCAACCATATTTTTTTATTTTGTTCCTAACTAAATGAAAATGAAAAAATATATTAGGAAATTTGATATATGTAACCCTTTGGGTAAACTACTTATCTCCAATCTAGATATCAATAGAATATTTAAGGTCATTGGACATATTTATCTGAGCATAATCTATATTTTATGGATGAGTTAAATAAATCTTGCTTAATTCATGGCATAGAAAACTTCCTAAAATATCAATTGAATAACCAATGAATGCTTAGAAGGGAAGGGAAAGGGTGGTAAAATAAAACTAAGAATTTGAGACAAACTCTTTTAAAAATTAAAAGGGATATTTTAATAAACCAAGGGGCATGCCTAATGATGGTTGTATAATATTGAAGGTTTGAAAAAAAACACAACCCTTGGTCATATTTTGATCATGGATATCCTTAAAAATCAATCACAACATCAAGTGATATTTGTAAGGGTTGGGAAACTACTAAATTAAGTTTAAAACCATTTATAAGGAAACATGTATCACTCGTAATAAATGTAAATATATATTATTACTTATTTTCCAATATCTATACATAACTTTAAAGATATAAAAACAATACAAGGGTTGTGTTTATCATGCTTACATACTCATGACAAACACAAGAAACCATAGGAAAACCAAAGGTATACATATAATATAAGATTATAATTTTTAGAGCACTTAAATTAACAATAATTATAAGATATGGAGACCCAAAAAAAACACCTTTAAGAAATGGCTGAACGAACTTAGATTTATCCTAATCTTAAAATAAAATATTGGTATATTAAATTGTGCTTATTAATAGAAAAATTAAAATATTGAAAAATAAATTGGGGTTATTATCCTTTCTCAACTAGTATTAATGAAAAATTGAAGTAAATTTACTTTAAAATTCCTCCTCCATTAAATTTTCAAGTTATTTACTATATATAAGGTTATATGTGTCCCTGCACTAGCCTAAAGAGATTAAGGAGATCAAAATGTGAGCTTATAAAATCACTCTCCACAAAAAGGGGGTGAGTCAGCCAAAATAACTTCTCTTTATCCTACTTAGTGAACTAATAAAAATATCACATGATTATTTCTCTAAGTTACATAAATGTTAATATTTATAATAATTTGAGTAACCACATACATATATTAGAATATTTTTTATCCCTCTGTATTAAGTGTTTGTAATAAATTTTACCTTTGTGAATAACATAACATACCTTAATCCTCACCAATTAAAATAAAACCCTTTTGACATTATAACTTTTTAAAGAGAAACTATATTCATAGTTATATAGTAATGGATGGGTAAATCCTCCATTCATCAATTTATATACCATACTGAAACAATCATTTAACTTTATAAAGGTTGCCTGCCTCCTTAAAATTCATCCTATTTTGCCAACAACTAAGAGGGTTATTCAAGGAAAGGCATCCTTACATTTTTATTATCTTTCCATATGTAGGTTATATAGGCATATTATTGAAAAATAATAATGTTTCTAATATCTAGGCAACATGTATCATATTTTTAAAATGACATATAGTTGTTTAAAAAAAAAAGTTTTTCAAACGATTTTTTTAGTTTTTCCTATTCGATGGAAAGAATTTCCTAACCATTTCAAGGTATTTTTTATTAGTTGAAAATAAAAAAATTCTTGCAAGCCATTGAGGATGAATTATTGACCAAAAATTTAATATAAACTATATATTTCATAAAAATAGATATTTAATCATGGACTAGCATTGTGATGGTGTTAAATCATGTCACATCAAATGCTAGAGTTGTAGTGGAAATTAGTGCACTTTGAAAGTGAAATCGTAAATGATGATTTTCATTTATGTATTTCATAAAGTGAATTGATTCAACATGATACAAGATCACCCCATGAAAATAAAATATCTGGGATCACCAAGCTTGAAGCATGAAAAAAATAGAAACAAGGTGCCATAAGGCAACATAGAGGATCTTTGGAAGAAAAATAGTTACAATGCATGCATGTGGATGGCACATAAAACAAAGGAAAATCAGCCTAGAGTTATGATGAGCTATATGATTAAAATAATGTGCAAAATAAGGTAGCATCCAAAATAGAGAATCATAAAAGTAAGGCACAAGGCCATAGGCATAGAGCCTAAGATGGGGAAATGACCAATGGTCAATTAAGACTAACATTCAATCAACCACAACTATAAGGAAACCACCTAATATAATTACATAAATTATTGATGGTGGAAGATATCAAGATCTATGAGGTGCATCTAAATTAATTATTATCAAAACCATGAGACTTAAGGTTTATCTAGGCAAAGGATATCCTAACATAGGCCTATCATTAGCACAAAGGATAATCGGAGACAACTACACATTCCCTTGACCAAGTCAGATGATGACCAAGTTACAACACTATAAATAGAAGTGTCAAGCCAATTGATAAGTTTGTTTAATAATTATATTTGTTGATGGTGTATAATTATTATTGAAGGCTGAAAATTGTAGAGAGTTACATTAAATAAGATAAATGAGGCACAAATCTAGAGATTGTCAAAATTCCAAGTTGAGTAAGAGAGAGGGAGAGAAAGGGAGAGATAAGTTCACTCAATAGGCCTGTATCCTGAGTGAAGAAGGAGAATAGGTAAAATTAAGGTTGAAGCCTTAGATAGATAGACCATGTGTGTGGAAATCCTTTGAGAGATACACTATTTTAAGTAAGGGGACTGTGAACTTTGTGTAATAGCCACAAGGCTACTAATATATTATAATTACTGACTAGAATAATTAAATAACTTTCAATAATCCATTGTGTAACTCTAAGGATTATGTAGTGAGGAGTCCCTTCATTGGTGCATTCGATATTAATGAGAGTACACCACAAGCCAGTGTTAGGTTATCATCTTGGGTCTAGAAAGGTCAAGGATCATTAACAAGAAGTTTGAAGGTTTCGCAAGAGATTGTTTGAATTATTTTCTCATGTTGTGGGAATTTTATCGAGGCTTTTAATAAATAAATATGCCTTTATACAACAAAAATATTTAATGAATGTTTTCTTAATTTTTGATCTTCTAATATTTATGTAAATTAGTTTTGTGATTTTGTGCTTCTATAATGGTTTTTGGTAGAGTTTTCAATTGAATTTTAAAATGTCTTTGGATTTTCCTAGAACCATCAATTATGGAAACATTTTCCTATTGAAATGTATTCTTGTTAATGTATGCATTTTTTCTCTTAGAATGTTTTAAATGCCCTTAAATTTAGAGTGTCGTGTATAAATTAGTGTTTTTTAAAAAATAGAATCAAGCTTATATTTGTCAAGATTTTGGTTAGTGTATAAATTTATGTTTTTTTTCATATAATGCATTTATTCAAGACTTGAAAACCAAGTAAAACTAGATTTTGGTTAATAAATATGTATGTTTTGCATTTGAAGCCATTTTTTATTTATGTAATGTGCTTTCTAATTTTGTGCTTTTGTGAAGTTTATTTGGCAGAGTTATATTTTGAGTTTTACATTGTATTTTTCATTTCTAAAAATTGTTGATTATGGAAACATTTACCTATTGAAATGAATTTCTGTTGATATATGATTTTTGTGTAAATCACTTGTTTATTATTTGAAATTGTCTATCCTAAAAGATTTTTTCTAAGAAAATTAAGCTTGTTTTGGTTATGGATTCAGTTGTTATACAAACTTATGGTTGTTTATTTTCATTGATCACATTGATTAAATACTCAATATACTAAGGACATTGATATCAATGAAAGTGTGAAAAATAAATAAGTCTTCACTTAGGTGTTTAAGGATAATTAGCAAGGGATGGAATGATTTGATAGAGTTCATTTTGTATTATTTTGAAAGTCTATTAATCATTTTTTAATCTTTATTTTTTTGGTTTAAATTTAAGGCCATTGTTCAAGTGTGAAAATCTCATTGAAAGAAAGAGGCCTAGAATAATTTCATCTAGTATGGTCCTATCAAATGTTAGACTTGCAATGGGGATTAACTTAAGTTGAAAGTGAAATCATAAATTATGAATTTTGTTTTTAGCATTTAGAAAAGTGTATTGATTCAATACTTGAAAGACTATTGTAGTTGATATTAATGAGAGTAGTCCATGAATTAATGTTGGGCTGACATTTTGGAGCTTGGATAATATTGAGGATAACTATTTTTCTTTCCATGACTATTATTATCATTTTTGGGGTTTGTAGGTGGTTTTTTTTTTTTTTTTGTTTTTTTTTTTTTTTGCGGGGTGGGGGGGGGGGGGTTGGGGTTTATAGTCCTTGTGAAAAAAATTCAAGAGTGTTCTATTTTTTTAATAACTTTCTAGACATAATGCAATTATTTAATGTAATTACTTTTTATTTATTGTTTTATGCTTATAGGTAGATGTTTTTTATTTAACATCTATTGAGGTTTATAGCCTTGTCTATGAGCAAAAAGACTATTGGAAAGCAAAAAAAAATAGAACAATTACATTTTGAGGTTTAATGATTCTAGGAAAAAATGGTGTTGAGATTCTAGTTCATTATATGTATTTTTGGTTTTTTATTATTTATTTAACTAATAATTATTTAATTTTCAGTCATACATTGCTAATTTTAAGTTTATATGTTTTTTATCATGGAATGTTTATCCATATGCATGGTTTTTCCATGTGACCACCTCAAAGAATAAAGAGAATACAATAAGTATAAAAGTGGATTTGTAGAGTTATAAAGTGAATATTAAACCTCTATGCATCCATGGATTTCACTGAAAAGCTCATAGTGGCCTCATGGACTTTGTTTATGTGAGTGAATAGAAGGAGGTTATGTGTCTCAAGTAGAAAGGTGAGAAGTGAAAAAAATCTATGTTGTAACAAGGTTACTCTATACTGGTCCTTTGCATAGCCACAATATATCCAACATGTAAAATTATGGAATTCAAAAGAAAGTAAAGGAAAATGTATTACTAATGGATCCGTATGGTAGATAATGTCATCCACAAGAGCCAAAGTGACTCTTTTAACCTTGTAACTCTATGACCAATAATAATTCATCACTTGTCATTCTTCAACTAGAGGAAGAAAAATATCAATATGAAGGTAGAAATCGATATTGATAAAGTTGTACTGAGCCAGATACAAACTAAAATTATCTTGATTTTGTAGTTTCATAGGTTTTTTTTCCAAAGTTAATTTTCAATTTTTACTAATATGAATGTATGTCATATATTCAAATTTAGTATTGTGATTGTGTTATTTACATAATAAAGGTAATAAACTTGAGCTCACATTTACATGGATACACAATAATTCAAATTTACTCTATGAAACATTTCAAACCCTTGAAAACCCACAAAAGCATAGTAATATTTTAGGAAAATATTATACTAATACACATTATGAAATGCATGAAGGTAAATTGACATTTTAAATTATAATTTCAATTTGTATTAATTTATGTTACATGTATGACATTTTATGTCACTTGACTGCATACTATCATAATCTCAGACCACTATAAAATGTTTTCCCCTTAAGCATGAGAGCTTAACTTAAATTTGTAGTCAATGATTATTTTTTATTTTATATTAAAAAATTAATATTTTTAATTAATAAAAAATATGATATTTTCCTTTAAATTTCAAAGGTTTTTCCAAAGCTAATGTAATCTTAAATATGTGATTCTATTGATGCTCAAGTTTTTTTAATTTTGATTTCTAGGTAGTCTCTAAAGATGACTCATGTTGGGTTGTTCCCTTTTCATTGAGTTATTAATAAATTATTTACACTTTCATTGTTACTTTTTTTTTTATGTTATAGTTTAAACATGGCATACCCAAATATTGTATTTATTCAGTAATTGTAAGAAGAGTACTACGCATTTTTTGGAATGGATCTTGAATTTATTTTTTTGGTTCATCACTACTAGTGTTATTTATAGATTTAACACATAATTTATTTGTTTTTTTTATATGTTATCTATTATATACCATATATAAATTATCAATGATTAAAAAACTATGGAAAAATATTCCATTATGCATGCATAACTTCTTTTCCTTCATTTTCACAAGTTCTTTGTTCAAGGAAGAGCCATACAATAATTTTTTTTATTTTGTTCATAATCCCATTTTAGTTAGTTTTTATCATTCATTTGATTTAAATTATTTTAACACATGATTTGTTCACCTTTTTTAGGTGTTTACAGCTAATTTGATCATTGCCTTAAATTAAAAAGAAAGATATTGATATTTTCTTTGATGGTGCAATTACAATATATTCATAGATAAATTATATTCAAATTGAATGGTATGCTTGAAATTTTAATCATAGATACTACCAAGAATTATTTTAATTGAATATTTGATACAAGTTATGGTATTATATTTTGACTTATTGATTTAATCTTTTAGGGTTTTACAATTAAATTCTTATGTTTGGTTAAAGGGTTGAGATGTCTAAATCAATCAAATAATATGCAATAATTAAGTATATTATTTTTATGGATTTTTACCTCCTTTGAATTCATAAAATAGTAATAAATAGTTTGAAATAGAAAATTATCTAAAAAGTGACTATTGTGGATGATCTAGGTTCTAAAAACTGAGTTCTAAGTGTCATCAACAAGATTTTGGGATTTATCTGTTTACTAGTTAGTAGCTCCCCACCTAGATAATAAAACCATGTTGTAGTGTCCTCAGAGTGGATCTAGTGTCCCCTTTTCATGATTTTTCCTATTTTATAGGAGCACATATGCCTATGTTTTTAGGTCTTTTTCTTGCATGCACGAAACTTAGAGCTTTGTGTTGTGCCTAGAAAACCTGATTTAGTGTGCAAAACCTAATCCTCCTTGAAAGTAGGGTATGAGAAATAATTATGTGTTTGTTAGTAGGAGATGATATAAATACTTAACACCCTATTATGAAGAGAGTTTTCTACATACCAATAATCTGAAGAGGGATCAATTATGATGTAGTTCTCCCACCTAGTATTTGATGCAAGTGCGAGTGAATGCTAAAATGAGAGTGGACTTGGATGCCTTGAATGTGCTTGATATTTTAAATATTTTAAATATGGGTCTAATATTTTTTTATATGTAAGTATGTATAATTAGGAAAAAATAGGGATAAAATACATTAATTTTACTCAACTTGTCTTTTGTTTGAATAAATTTTACATCTATTTTCCATATAGTGAATAAGGGTCAAATAAACTTATATTTGTAGAGATATGTAGCTTGTATGGATAAGAAAATGTTGTTAGGCCAACATTAGGAAGGGAACACACTTGAAAAATCATCCACATAGGAGATTTAGGGATAAGCGGAATAACACCTAGTTGGGAAGACTAGTGCCAAGTGGTTGTAGTGTCCCAAATGTGGCACTAATGTCCACCTAGAAGACTGCTAGAAAAAATGGGTTGGGATTTGGAAATTTTTTCTTGGGACTATGTTCTAACTGAATGTAGCTGTATTTGGTCTTCATAATTTTTGTAAAAATGTGTCTAAGTCTCTAGGATAGGTTTAGGGCTAGGCTAGGTATATGCTAACTCAAGTGACACTCTTAGCATCTAAATGCCACTTTTAGGTGATTTCATTTTCCCCCCTTTATGATATTAATGAAACAAATAAAAGTGACTAGTATAAAATAAAAATAAACATACCTAGATTTATATTGGAAGTTAAGTTGATGAATAGACCTATATTATTCTCTACCCTTCCATAGCTCAGATACCTGCATTCACAAACTCATGCTATCGAACTTCCCCATCTATCCTGCATTGTCAATTCCCTTTCCATGTTCATTGTCATTTTATTTCTTGATCCTATGCACTAAGAATATTTGAATCCTTTTATTCTTTTCCTTTGGACCTTCATACATCTCAAATTAACACTTGCATCTCATTCATTTCATTTGTTCTCTATCTTCTTTTTATGTTAACTCTCACACTAGTTTTGATACCACATTACAACCTGACTCAAAACAAGATAAAAGCTTCCTCTTTCCTTATGAAGTTTCTTACATGAATATAATGATCAAAAAATTCCTATTTCCCACCTAAATAATCTTCAAACCCCTTTAACATAATTCCTTACCACACAGACTACTCCTTTTAGACAGGGTCTCCTACTAGCCTTATTTTATGATTTTTCTCTTTATACGAACATGTACAGATGAGACTTGGAAATATAACATAATATCCTAACACTATCTATTCTCTTATGTATCTCTATGTAGTTTTAGGTTATAAATCCACACTTAAACCACTTTGTTAGGCCCTTTTTGCTCTAATTTTAGGCCTAGTAGGTCTCGTAATGCCCTATTTAGACACAGACCTATCAAAACCATACGTCAATGTACCAAAATGAAAAACAAACTACAAAATTTGTTAACACACCTTAAATAATATCTCTTTACCAATTTTCATGGAGTTTATCTGGTTGAAATGTTTTTAATATTAAATTTTGTTTCTAAACCCTAGTACAGGGTTTGTAATATCTTGGGTAACCTGAGAAGGGTCAAAATTGAGTTTCAAGCTTGATAAAGAGTTTAAAATAGATATAAATGATTTTTTATGTCTAAAAAATCATATTATACCTCTTCCAATAAAAATATTCTGATTAACTTACCTTTGTTCAACATGTGTTTTAAGATAATGCTTTGGCTGTGTACGAATATATAGTCATCGATAGGGCTAGTGTATTTTTTGTGAAAGTATTATATATTAAAACACATTGAGATTATTCAGTAAACTTGAAAATAATTAAAATACCTATCACTACTAATCACACTTGATTTTCAAAATATTTTACAAGTTTTCCTTCTCAGAAGAAATACATGTTTTGTCCTTCTTTTCATAGAATGCCAACAACATAGAATGATGTAGGTTTGTATCATCATACTAACTCAAAGAATTTTGAAAATAATATGTTAAATACTTGAATAATAATAATAATAAAATTATTCACTTACCAAGAACACAATATCATCATAAACTTTTTATCATCCATCTTCCTTCACTAGTCACTCTTACACATGCTAGATAAACATAGGGTACAAGAACATAGTTTCTGCAAGTTAATTTCTCAAAGGAATTTTGTAATAAATACAATATATGTTTTAACACTATTTATAAACATGTGAAAATCATACTAATCTTCAAAAAAATATTCATAAGTATTTCTTCACTATACTATTCTTCATTACTCTATTTGCACAGTCATTCCATTGCATATGTACAAAAAATAGGGATGGTTGCATCAATTTTCAAGTACTAAAACAAATTCCATTATCTTACTTGGGGTTTATCTCCATTAAAAAAATTATAATAAAACCCACAAAACTCTCACCAACAAATATAATTGCAACTTATTATATTCCCTATAATTGGTATAACTAATTTCTAACTCCATTCAAGTATGTTGGGAGGAAGCAAACTACCTAACCACTAACACATTCATCAAGATGACTCACCGTGTGAGTCATGTATGTGTTATAACACTCTTGAACCCTTATTAAAACCTAATAAAAAAAAGTACAACATTGAGACTTCTTTATACAAGGTTGAAGTCTCCTAGACTTGACATGAAATTTTGAAAATTCAAATCAAGGGTTTTGGCAAGAAAATGCCAAAGGGACCCTAATTCAAATTTGAAAATAATATATCACATAGTATGGACTCATACAGAACTCCTATGACCAAAATTACTAAAAAAGACTCAAATATGTGAAATAGACCAATATGTATAAAGGGTAGTGATGCTCTTACATTGGAAGCCCATGTAACTAAGTTTGAGTATATGAATTTGGGTCTGCGTATGCGAAATATGATCTAAAGAAATGTCTTGCAATGAAACATGCAAAAATAAATCCTTAAGAGATTATCAAAATAAAAATACTATGATAAAATAAATTAATTGAGTAAATCTGAGTAAAGAGAGAGGAAAGGAATGAATATACCTCATTGGGTACGTGAACCAATGCATGAACTTAGTGATAACCTGTGTGTGTCAGTGTACATAATTATCTTATCATTGAATAATTTGGACTGATCTAATATATTGATCAATCCCCATATGGGTGGCTTAAAAACTCAATCTAGTTTTGACTCCATCATTTCCCATCCTTGCTAAGTGGATCTTGATCTATGAACAGCTTGGATGAGACTGTAAGTGTGTTTAACCCTAGCTCAAGAAATTAATTGGTTTATGAATCCATCATTTCCAATTCATGTGAAGTATATGCATATGTAATTGAACTAAATAAAGTGTTGAAATTAATGCATGACCATTCCCGTATATTAGGCAGATCTAGGCCATTCAAGATTGCTAACAACTACAAATGGAGTAAGGTATGAATCTGGTGACAACCTAGAATGTGATAAAAATTTATTAAATCATAGAGAATGACATGAATTTTTCTATTCAATCTAATCAACATGTGTGTATATGAGTATATAGGAACTATGTGCCATGCACATGCCCCCATTTTGGTGTCTAAGTATACTGAATTTGAACTAAGTATATAATAATTGAATATGTGTAACTAAACTGAATGTGGGAGTGATCATGCCATGCATGATGCCCCAAAATCTAAGACACTGGTATGAATATGATGTGGAATGAGTGTATCTAGGTAAAATCTAAACATAATTTTCAAATTTATGTTTGTATCTTTGAAAATATGTATTGTATCCAGTGTACTAGTTTGAATAATCTAGATTGTCCTAAAGTTGGGACTAATGGATAGTAATACCCTGTAGTGGACAGTAGAACCCTATAGTGCTAGTGTACCAATATGGGTGCTAATGCCTACTTGGTCTAAAATCTAGTGAACTAAATTTATTTCTAAGTCTCTATTCTATTTTGTGTTTATCTTATGTCTAATTTCTAAAACTGAGCATGTGTGTTGAATTTTATCTATGAATAGCAAAGTAATATCCTGATCTCTATGACAAACCCATGTGAATTCCCCCTATTTTGAGGTTAGTTGTGAAATATGTGTAATAAATGCCCTCAAAAGAAGTAGCTCTAAAAAATATGTTAACCAGAGCATGTGCATGATATTTCAATATAATGTATAAACATAACATCAAAATGTAAATGAATCTAAGCATAAGTAGGTAATGTAAGATGTATGTTGTAATCTATCATTGAATAAAGGTATCAAGATAGGTGTAATCAAAGTGTATAGAAGTAAATTTGAGTAACTAACTAGGGGATGGGGCATGATTCCCATCATAGCACCCAAGTATGAAGGTTATATACATGAGGTCCCTCATGGTATCAGAAATTGGTGTGTGTGTGTGTGACAAAAAAAATACAAGTGTCATGGTGAATAAGTATACATATAAGCACATCAGGCATGCAAAGGTAGGCCAAGGGGACAAAATACAAGGGACATGGACACATGTCACTAAATCTAAGAATGAAAACATACAAGGACATATTCTAATGTCCACATATGCAAATAAAAAGTAATTTGGATTAGATCCACATAGAAGGACATGTTCAAATGTCTGCATATATAAATAGGGAAGCACACACAAGGGACATGAGCACATGTCCAAAGAATACAAAAAAAGAAATGGCATAGAGCCAAACAACAATGGCATATTCAAATGCCCTCAAATATGGAAGAATCATAGGAAATACAATCAAGTCTAATCTAGGAAAAACTAGAAAATAAAGCATGTATAACTATGTAGTAAAAATCTATGTAGATGCTAGGATGTATATATGTTACTTCTAACTAGTGATAGTTGTCAAAAAATATAAACAATGAAATTCAATGATCAATATAAAGATGTATCAATGTGTAAACTATAATGTATAGTATTTAAAGATAAAACTTAGTAGTAGCAAAAATGTATGAGATCCCCCTGAGTGGGTAGATGTATCAAATGTATAAACCCAGATTGTTGTATATTCTCTCAGTGGGTAGATATAGCTAGTATGGATTGGTATAGTGGACCAAGGTCTCATATGTAAATTTCAAGAACTCAACCAGAAAAAGTGAATCATATGTGTATATTAATACCAATTATACTAGGATAGCTATCAATATGCAATATTTAGCAAGTAGTAGAAATGTAAACATAATAATGCATATAATCTATAAATTTTGTATTTTTGAAATATTTGAATGTTTTTGTATTTTAACATGTTATATTGTTTTTGTGTTTTTTGAGTATAAAATATGTATAATTAAATGAAAATAAATTATGTATAAGGAGCAAAAAAGATAAGGAAGTATGTATAAGAGTAGGAACCATACTAATCAATGAGTCTCATGAGAGACTCAATATCACCATGACCTATGTCAAATATGGGAACTGTGATAGTGCATGCAGTGTGAAAGGGCAACTATGAGCCCATAATCTATTGTGCTCTATAATATATGTATGAAAGCTACTTATGTAGTGATGTTATGATGTTGTGGCACTGAATGTGATGCCCTGTGAGTTGTATGGGTCTTAGGAACATGTCTAGTAGAAGAAGAAGTTGTAGGTGATGTAGGTGCCTTATGCTAAGAACCCTTAGACATAAATAAAACTAATATCAAAATAAAATGAGGAGAGGAAGGGCCCCTATAATCTGTGACATATCTCTAACATAGGGGTCTCTCTAGTAATGGTCTCCATGGGAGATAATGTGTACATGTAGATACCATAGGAGTATACCTATCCTACATTGATGAATCTACTAAACATTGTGATATATGCATATAAGCTATAATATCTACTTTAATTGATAAATTTTTAATATATGGTAATGGTAATGAAACTATAACTAGTGTCTATGATGGAACTATAGCTAGAAACTATGCTAAAAATTATATTAGAATGGGTAGAGGATACTCATATGGGACACCCTCAACCTTAACCATTTGATTAGAATGTATATACCTCAGGCATCAGTGTACTATATATGGTATGGCTCAAAGCTATTATAACCATGGCCTTCCCAATAATATATCAAATACATCTACACTAGGTACTAATAGGAACTTGGTGGCTATGTGTGTTGGTCCCACTTGTAATGTAAGAATAGTCTCCTTCACAGAGCTCTAAACATGGCTACAAAACCCACTAATGACTATATTTATGGGGAATATATCCCACTTTGTGTAGCCCAAGTGATGTAAGAGTATTATGGTACACATGTTTATGCTTAACCTATTTTAAACCATAACATTATGAATAGGATGGTGGTCTATGTATGCTCATATGAAGAGTGCATGTAAATATATGTCATCATCCACAATCTCTTTCTCTAAAAATTTCATAAGTGATTTGGATGATTTGAATATTCTTATACCCCTGATAACCTTAAGAAGGTCCACAACTTCATTTACTCTATGCAAGCAAGGGGAAGTATTTATTTTATCTTGGTTTAGTAATTTGAAAACTTGTAAAAACACCATGAAATCCTATTAAATGGATGGTAGAATTTTGTTTGACCTTTGGCCTCGAAAATCCTTCTCAACTAGTTAAGAAGTTCTCATTCATTCAAACACTTAAAAATAGGCCTAAAAGTGTAGTTTTAGGACTATTTATTTTTACTTTTCCTCCACACAAGCAAATTTTTATGATCCAATAGATGCCCATGAGGCCTTTAGATGGTCTTTAGATGTTTTAAAGTTAATTTAGGTGCATTAGATAAAAAAGATGTTTATAGTCATTGAGCTCTTTTGAAGGTTTCTTGGCAAATTTGATGTGTTTAAATTCTTAATGATTACTCATAAAGATCCTAATGGATTAATAAATATCATGAAATCAGAGGGGATATACCCTCTCAACTTCCCCTAAATCCATTTTCCCCATGCAAACTTCTCAGCTAACTTCAAAAGTGAAGAATGGACCTTCTCAAGCTTATAGGCCTATAGGTGTATATTCAAGACAAGTGTTTTGGGATAAAAAGGTCATCAAATTCTTGTTTTATTATTATAAATGTCTCTTTTTGATCTTATCCATGCCATATAATGTCTATATGTAGTTATCCAAATAACTTTACCCCATTAATGATCTTGAAACTTGATTTAGCCCATGCCCAGGGTGTGTAGGCAGTTTGATGATTTTGGCCCTAATGGCCCTCTTTTAGTGGTTTATCTTCATATCAAGGAGTATAATCACTCCTTAAATATTTCCCATGTCTTTCACACTTAGCATGAACTTTTAATCTTTATTTTCAATACAAAAATTACACTTTCTCTTCATGTTTGTACTTACAGCCTTAACATAGTCAAGCTTAGTATATATAATCATGTTGTTTCTTTGAAATTCATATCTTGTGTTTATATTTATCGAAGCATGAGGGGATTTTTAAGGTTTAATTTTTTTTTTAAAACTAGTTTCAAATCATTTTCATATTTGAAAACACCTCAACCTCAAAAACTTGACTGTTGTGTCAAAAGATAATAGAACATGAGATTTCTTGCCAATGTGGGTCTTATCATGATTGTTTGCATTGAGTTTGGTGTTTTAGGTGTTATTAAATGTCTATAGAATTATATTGATCCATCATCATTCATCCAAAAATCTTTAAAATTCTATCATAAGAAGAAAACTGTGCTACTAGGGTTTGATTAAGAGCACAAAACTTGTTAGTGATTACTCATAAAGATCAGGCCCATAAACTTAGATTTATTACTCTAATTTGGTAGGTAATAGGGGTTCACTTAAACCCATAATATCATTTTTCATCACTCTTATTCTCCTCCATGAACCAATGCCAACCAAATTACCTTCTTCACTATGCATGTGACCTGATGGAGATCTTGAGTGGTTTTTTGACTTATTTGGTCTTGTAACTTCTACTTTAGCATGTTTTTGGCCTAAGGATCCTATAATTGGACCTGAAAAGGAATATAATATTGTGTTAAATTTTAAAACCTTTTAATGGGACCTCCTTATCATGGATTTTGCCTTTGTTGAAACTATACTCACTTCACAAACCCTTCCTCATCAAGGAACTTGAATATTTGGAAACAATTCCTATTGTAGCTTTATACAATATGTAAAATTGAGTTCTTCACTTGTATAATTATATTGTAACATATAAATAACGTCTTTTTCTTACCTTCCCTACCATTTATCACATTAAACTATGTTTGGAAAATAAAGCAATGAACAAAGAAGTTTTCAAATATGAGTAAAGTTAAAAATGGGTGGATTTGACATATTTATTGGGTGTATGAGATGAATGAGGCATAAACATGATAATCATAAAATGCTAAATGGTATAAAAAAACCTCCTTTGAACTCTACACATGGCATTGAATCCTCACATTTGATATCTGTCAAGTGTGTCACTTTCCAAAATTATAGCAGAACTTTAATAAAATGCTTACAAATGCACTTCATAAAACTAGTGATGGGGAAAATGATAGACTCATGACTTTTCTCACTCATAAAAATATTGAAACATTGATCCCTAGGACCTACAACCTAACAACAACCTAGTGCCATAAGAATACATTCTTTCATAGCTCTACTAGGTGAATGAACACTGAAATTAGAAAGACAAAACCTAAAAAATCATTGTAAACATCTCAACATACCTAGTTTGGAGATAAAGCAATCTATGGTGGCTAACTTGTCCACCATGTACCAATCAAGAAGAAGAATGAAGAAATCAAACTTTGTGTTGACTTTAGGAACCTAAATTGAGCGTAAAAAAAGATAATTATCCTTTTCCCTCCCTAGACAAGGTAATTTTAATGGTCAATGGATCTTAGATGATGTCCTTTCTGGATGAATTCTCAGGGTATAACCAAGTGCTGGTGGAAGCACAAGATAGAATGAAGATCACCTTTAACATTGAGTGGGAAAATTTAAAAAATAAAAGGATGCATTTAGGCCTAATAAATATAGGATCAAAATTTTAGAGAGTGATGAACTTTGTATGTACATAATATTTTCAAACTTTTATCATTTATTGACACTCTTTATCTTACAAGAAGCCATCGAATCTCAATCTCTTTGAGTGCATGCCTTAAGGGGTACACCAAGAAAGGGGTGGGTAGACCATTAGTGCTTCACAAGATTTTTGACCTTTTTTCCACTTGTTACCTACATTTTCTCCTAAAAAGCATATACCTAAGCTTTTTTTTCTCTATTTCACACTCTTCAGTCATTTCCAACCTTCTTTCCCCCTTTTCCTAAAATAAACCCCATTTTGATCATTTATATTACTAGGTCAACTGGGTAAACCTTGTATTGTTTTGGGTAAAATTCATTTAGGGTCTAGGTTGGCTATTGACTGACCTAGTGAATTTTTATCCATAATAGTACTAAGTCAACTGGGTCGACCTTATTGGCCAAAACTTTAGGAAGGGTTTAATGTTAAATTCACCTATATATATAAGGTCATTTCTCCATTATTTAGAGAATAGAAGAAGTAAGAGGTATTGTGCATGTACTTATCTACTTGTGCATCTTTGGAGATATGGATATTGTCTTATGGTGAAGTATTTTGGATGCATTTATAGGTTGTGTAGCCTAGAGATGATTTATCCTTGTCATCCTTACATACCACAACATCTTGTGATGAACCTTGACCAAGGGAGAGATTAAGGCTCGATAGGTTCATCTTCAATGGTAAGTATTCCTAAATTTATTATTCCTTTGTAAGGGTAGATAGATATGTATTTGTACTTATGTTTCATGTATTAGGATTCCATATACATTTACATGAGTATATGTATTCTATGCATGTTTAATTTTATTATTTATTACCCCCACTTTTTTCCACAAGATTTTTGAGCACTAGATTAGACTTTGCTTTACTTGTTATTAGTTTAGTGAATATGAAAACATAGGGCTTAGTTAGGGTTATTACATGATTGTGCTTGACTGGAAGCTTTAGAACCCTCTCTATCATTGTTTATTGTGGTAAGAGATCCCCTAATTGGGTCTAGTGGATCCCCATATTGGTCATGTTCCAAATTATTTAATGTATCCCCAATCAGAAGTGTAAGTATGATTTATCTTCTCTGAGTTAGGATTAATTTATAGACATGATGCATATATCATTGAATACATTTTGGTGAACCTGATGTGAATCTAACCCTTGCAAGTTTTCTTTCACATTTTTCATTATTTAATTATTTTATTTTTCTATATTTATGATACTAGGTTGATAGTGTTGGTATAGTTTCTAACTTTGTGCACAGGTTTAACACATAGTCTCATCAAAATGACTTTATTTTAATTATGTAGGTCTTCATCAAATATAGGATACTAGGTTAAATAGGTCGACATAGTATAGGTTTTCACTTCCAAATAAGCTAATAGGTCAACCCTATCAACACACTACACTTATAAGCTTCCAAAAAAAACATAATAGGTCAACACTGCTAGTATAGTATTCTTCAAAGCTTTAAAAAATAGGGAACTACAGAACTAGGTCAACCCAATCAACATAGTTTGTGGAATTTACAAGTAAAAATAAAGGCACTTCAATAGAAATCTCACTTTCCTCTGCATCTTCCAACCCACCAAGGTTTCTTTCTCTCTTTTTCTTTCATTTATGTTATTCCTTAGAATTTTATTTTTCACAATTTAGAGTCTTAAAAACTACCCTTATATAGCAAACTTAGTCAACCCTATCAACCTAGTTCTATAATATGTCTTCTATCTAAAAGATTAGGTCAAAACTATTGACATAGTTCTTAACAGACCCTTGCTTCAACAATATAGTAGTAATACTATTGACTATGTATTATAATCTCTACATACACTATCATCTAAACTGACACTGTACTATGTTTCAAAGTTGGAATTAACATCTATATGTTAGTAATTACATCACACTTTCACTTTCATTTGGTTAAATGCTTAGAATAGATCACATAGTTTAATTAGGTGGTTTTTCAATATACCATTTAGTTTCACTATTTTTCTCTTTCTCTTACACACTAAGAAATCACATAATAAAGTGCATCTAAACAATTGTCTATCCTAGGCCTACCTACATAGATTTCATCACTAAGGGGAAAGCCGACTTGGTTTTCTAACTAAGTATAAACACATGATTAATGGTATATATTGGAAAAACACTTGACACCCTTATCAATTTTGTGTGTGAAGTGAGGGGGTAGGCCCAATACCAAGCCATTACCATCGCCAATATAGATTCCTTTTAACCTAAATGTCCTGAAACCATCCATAAATTGATTTTTAGTTCTTTAATTTTAGCCAACTTCCTATCAAAATTAAAATCATACTCTAATAATCTAATAAAATTTACGATGACAACTTAGTTAGAATTTACTTTCTAAGTTGATTGCTTTCTCTTTGTTCATTGTGTGTTGTATTTCAAAAACATGCATTAGCTAACATTGGTGAAAGGTTTTTTGTTGTGTGCCTTAATTGGATCATCCTCATTGACCTAATTGATTGTGTGTTTCCTTTCATTTCTTTATTTTAAAATTACTTTCAAAAATTTTCTTATTTCATTACACTATCATTTTATTCAACACAGTCTCTTACAAACTGTGTATTTCCCCTACCTACATTACTAAGTTAACCCTATCAAAATAGTATTATTTTCTACCCCTCAAGATACAGTACTAGAGTAACTACTCCATTAGTCAAATCTGTATCCTTTTTTCTCAGTTTTTCCCATAGTTTCTTGCGTGAGTGGCTATATGAACATTAATTTCATCCAGGAGAAGATCCACAATCTACTTATGAGAGACCCTATGAGGGTTGGTAAGACTCATCATATCCACTAAATTTAACTCAGTGTTGTCTTCAAATAAGAACTTCATGATAAAGGAAAATGACTAGATAAGGCAAAGGTGATGCAAAATCAAGGAAATAGGAAGGGATAGATAAGAGTATAGATTTTATTGGGTCAACCTAATACTAAAAATAGGGTCTAAAATTTTGAGAAAATAAGGATACATAGTTGAATAATGGAGTAGTTTATTCTTCCACTTTCTAATGCATTAAATTTGTTCATAATGGATCCATCTATCAGATTTAGGGTGATATTGACACTTGGAATTTCAAATAATTATAAGACTCAGGTGTATTCAAGATTCCTACCCTTGAACCCTTACCATGTGTTCCATTTGATGAGTCTCAATGATTCAACTTTCCCATCAATTCTAATCAAGGTTACAATGGTCATCCTGAACTCATCAAGAATATTCCCCTAACCTCCTAAATTATGATGATGAGCCTAATGAGATCAATCTCAAGGTTAAAACTTCTGATCTCTCACCTCATCTCATCTCTTAGCTTCTCACTTCTTTGCAAACTTATTCTTGTCAACTACCTTGTGATGATATCCCCATTGTCTTAACCAAGAATTGATACTCAATTCATCACAACTAATTGGATGACAATGTCATCCCTACCTACATTATTGATATTCATACACCTAATTAAATTGATGGTTATACCTTAGAGGATCCATTCTTAGGAGGTCTTATTTAGGCCCATGATGCTGAGATTATCTATTATCATTCCTCTTAACTTCATTCTTTTAGTGTATCTTCCCATGTTTCATCATATATCATTCCTAATTTTAGTATTTTCCCTCTTTATCATATTATAGATATGGTGCAGACACCTCCAATTTCTAAATAACCTTGTACGATTATGCTTATGGATCGTGCTATGACTGGGCCCTATCGATTTTCTAGGTACCATAACCCCTATAGCCTGCTCATCCCTAAGATGTGTGAAAATCTCCTCTAGCCTTTTATAGACCCTTCCTCTCTCTCAATAGAGCCTAGTTGGATCCCATTCCTACACCTACTTTAGTTGAGTCTATTCTTTCTTATGATCCCATCATTCATGTTGATGAGCCTTGTCCTATCTCTCCATCAACACCACCTTATTTTGGTGATGGTTTTCTTCCTTTACCATAACTAGTTTTATTACCCACAAAAATGGGTCAATCAGCCTTACCAAGCTCCTTCCACTTTTGTTACAGCTTATCTTATGATTACACCTACCAAGAATACTCACAGGAGTATATATTGCTTCCACAACACAAATAACCATTCATCCACACATTATCATAATCTATAATAATATATTGACACTTTGCATCCTACTACCCCTCAACCCTTAGATAAGGATATACCTCCTTCAAAGGTCTTACATTAACATATTCCTAAGTATGGATAGGTTTATTATCTCTGGCACCAATATGGCACCCATCATACCGATCATTGCCACATCCTTCAATATCTTAAAAATCACCTTTTAACTATTCTTATACCTTCTACCATTCTTCCCATAGGTTATTCTCATAAGAAGGCTCCCCCTTCTTCCCCCATGGTTCTACCTCCTATGGTTCTATCTCCTCTTATGGTCCCTTCTTCACCTCCTATTCTTCCACTTGGGAATCCTTCACCTGTGGACCTTCCCTCACCTATGGATCCTTCTCCACTAGTGAGTCCCTCACTTGTGGCTCCTTCACCACTGGTGACCCCTTTATTTCCTATAAAAACCACTCTTAGGAATTATCTTAAACATCCCTTCCATGATATCCCTCTTTAACATAATCCATAAAGCATTCCAATCCTTCTCTATTAAGGAAATTAGACATGAAGTATTTTCCCAGTTTTCATTGAAGATAGATGAAAAATTAGCTATAGTTTGTGTTCAACTTCATAGAGACTTATTAGATGTTCTAGATAATGTGTGTGGCTAAATTTATAAATACTTATGAGCACATGCATGGTGTTCTTACATTTTCATTTTGATTGGACATGTGTTCTAACTTTATCTTTATCTATTTTTTATATCATTTGACATTGTGTCAAATTCTTATCTATCTTACATGGTGACTTTGATTTCACACTTTATATTGCTTATAATGTCATTTATATTTACTTATGGATTTATTCTTAATCATTTCCTTCTTTTTCTTCTTGAGTTTCTTTCTTAAAATATTCCCTTGCTCTCTTTTCATGAGTGTTTGCTATCTTATCTCTATATACATAGATAATTGTCATTGTGACTTGGTTATGAAAACCTTGCTCCCTTTAGTCATTTCTTCTTCACCAAGTGATTAGTGTTGACCATTTTTTGCCCAATAGGCCAAAAATTGGTCCCCTTCTATCCCTGTTATTTTAGGCCATTTCATTTTATGATTTTTCATGAATCTATTCATTTCTACAAACTTTGTAGAATTTATACGAACTCTGTAGGTCCATATCTATAGACTCTGCAGGTTTTGGATTTCTACGGACTCTGCAGGTTAGTCCTTTGGCACATGGAGAATCAGTTCCAGAGAGAGTGATGGGTTTTGCAAGGATTCTTCAGGCTCTTGTCTGAAGAAAATCAAAATAAAAGTTGGCATCTTTGAACCATTAAATCAGTTCAATGCCTTAGTTCAATGCTCAGTTCAAGCGGTTAAAGTTCAACGCATTGGTTTGATGCTTGGTTTAATTGATTCAAGTGCAATCGATGGGTTTATCAGCGTGTAGCTTTGAACCGTTGAACTAATTTTGGTTCAATGGGTTGGTTCAATGGCTTGGTTTAAGGGTGTGCCCTACAGCCAGAGGGCAGTCAAAAGTCTAAAATCCCTTACAGAGGGCAAGCCCAGTTCAAAGAGGCTGCCAGTTCAAAGTCAAAGAGCCCGTAGAAAGGTCAAAGTGGCCAATTCCCACAGATTTTTTGTCCACAGAAAAAGGCCTAAAATAGAAAACCCACAGGGAAAAAGCCACAAAAAATCCTGATGACTTTTGCTGAGAATGGTGACATCCTGAAAGCTGTCAATTTTAAGCAAACGAACTAGCCGTTGGGTGACGGTCGCATGAACATCAAATTTAACATAGTGAAGTAGCCATTGTTTTTGAACTACCTTAGCACCAAATCATGCAAAGAGCTCCAAGGAGCGCAGTGACCCACTAGAAGATCACCCCTAAGGGCTGAAAGAGCAGGAAGAAGATAAGGAGTAGAAAAGACAAAGCGTCCAAGTGGCAAAGGAAGGTGAGTCATTGTCAGAAGAGTGATGCAACCTATTTTTCTACAGTTGGCATTGATGAGGGGACAAACTACAATCTATTTTTAGAAAAGAGGCATGGCCATGTCCTTACATTAATATTTGAATGCCAAAGTCAATTTTGGTGATTGTACAAGCATGGTTCCAGCAGGCCTTTTCTGAAGAATGACATCAGTAACAGTTGTTTCCTCTTCCCAAGATTCAGAACGTACATGGGCCACTTGCAAAAATGAGCACCAAAAAAATCTTTCCAAGAAGCGCCAAGTTTTATTCCTCTTCCTATATATTGTAAACTTCTCTTTTGAGAAAGGGATCTGCTCTTAGCCTTAAGGCAAAACTCTACCCAAAAATCTCTCAGGCTTGTAAGGCAGAGCTCTACCAGATATTTACCTTGAATCAAAACACTGCATTTTTACCTCCATTCTAAGTTTTACATCTTTAATATGTGTCTATGTCTTGATTCTATGTTAAGTCATTTTATTGATGCTTTTGCAGAATGATTTTAGCACATCTGGTGAATTTCAAGTTTTCCTTTTACAGGTCTGTCAAAAGTGTCCCTAGAGGAGTATAGGTGAAGTGGATAGGCTGCTACAGTGTGTCTCAAAATGCCTCTAGTAGTTATTCCCTCTTTATATCTCCATGGACCCATGACCCACTAATGCAGAAGGTTCTCTCATGATGGATGAAGTGTATAGGCACTTCTTTTGGTGAAAAGTGTATGTTCGGGCTTGAGTGGGTCACATTTTTTGGTGTATCACCTTTTCTTCTTTTTAGGCTTAGGTTCTATTTTCAGCATCTCCTTCTCCCTTTTCATCCCCCCCTTTTTTTTACATTTTATTTGTTAGCAGTAGGAGAAACCAGGGCCTAAATGATACATCAGAGGGAGCTAGACCTCATCTAGAGACTCTCCCCTCCAACTTTTTTGGTCCCATAGGTGAGAGGGGAGTTTCAATTGTTGTGTGAAGAAGGTAGGAGATCGGCCTCCTACCAATGGTGCAATCTTCTGTATCAACAGTTTCTGGCATGTCTAGTGGGACCAACTAGGACAAGTTGTGTCTAAAGAGTTAAAGTTTGGTGTGTTCTTCAACTAACCAGCCTTTGGAGGCTTTTGCATCAACACCAATGGCGACTCCGAGTTGAATCTACTAGTTAAGCAGCCTAGTGCCATTAAGAAATCACTTTTGTATGCATAATCCCTCTACACAAAATCATGGACCTTATTGTCCTTCCTACAATTTTGATCAAGCTTAGCCTTTTTATGGCATCTCCCTAAGTAGCCCTCCTAGTTTCCCTTCGACCAAAAGGGCAAATTCTAATTCTGAGATCTTTCATCCTAATGGCAACCTCTTGACCTAGGGGAAATAGTGGAATCATGGGGTAGGAAAGAGGAGAAGAAAGGTTTTGCTCAAAACCTTAAAAAAGATAAAACTGCTCCTACCCATGATTCCTATGATCTCCAAGAAAGGCTCTTCCAAGAAGATCTAGCTAGGAGAATTACAGAGTTGGAATCTAAAGAGAGATTCCTCAGCGAGTGTGTGATGGATGGTTCAGACCCAGTGGCACATTCCATGTCTGAACACACCCCACCTACACATTTCCAAGAGAGCTATCAGGCCACACTTGATATAGATGGAGTGTCGACCAATTAGAAGGAGGATAATCATTCAGTTCTAGCTCAAGGACTGCCTCATCTTCCATAGGGTTTTCCCACTTCACCCCTTCTCAAGGAGGAATTTGTTCTACAAGAGGCAACTGAGGAGCAGAAGATCCACTCTATAATTTTCCAAGAGGATATCATGAGTGACAACGAAGAAGAAATCATCATTGATGTTTCTTATGAAAACACCATCAATAATGGAGAAGATGTGGGTCTTGCATATATGTAGATGTTCCACTAGTATGAGGAGGAACAAAAGCATGGTGATCTCTCTTCCCCCTTGTTCAATGAACTTCCTTGTTGCTTCGATGAGGAGGATGACTATGATGAGGAGCTTGAGTTGGAGGAAGATCAGGAGGATATCTTTGAAAATCTAGAGATCCTGATCATCGAGGAGGAAAAGGAGAGGTCTGTCTTCCTTGAGGAAAGCCTTGAAGAAGAAAGCTTTGAATAGAGAGGTGATGTTCTGTGGGATGAGGAATCATTTTGTGAGTCCATTTCAGACATCACAATAGTCACCCTTCTT
The DNA here is from genome assembly GCA_037957365.1 of Torreya grandis. Lineage (NCBI taxonomy): Eukaryota > Viridiplantae > Streptophyta > Pinopsida > Cupressales > Taxaceae > Torreya > Torreya grandis. Next base: position 224,779 of record JARHVA010000427.1, on the reverse strand, counting down.
CAAGAAGGCCAAGAGGGAACAGAGGATGAGTTTGACAGGATCTCCAATGAAGTAGAACGAAATGGGTCAAACCATGATGCATTACAGAGGGACTATGCACATCAAAGGGCTAATGGTGATAATCCAGTAGCCACTAATTTCTTAGTGAAGAGCACCAGTATGAGGGACTAGCATTCAACAAGCTTCCAAGGACAAGCAGAGTACATATACATCAGAAGCATGTTTGATTCTGATCCACTCAGATACCAGCCGACCTAGGTGATAGGTAAGAAGAGCAGGTCACCAAATCTCCTTTTCATTTAGCTACTTGTCTGGCACCTAAGTCTTCTTGCCAAGAAAGGGACTTAAGAAATTTTCCCTTTGATCTAAGAGGCGGGTAAACATTCCTAGTTAGATATATATAGTAGTTTGCTTTCAGTTGTCTTTCCTTTTTTTCTAAGTGTAGTTTTCATAAGTAGTGTTTTTAGCCTTGTGTGTTTTCCTTTACGTGTGGGGTAAAAGGCTCTGTGTTTGATTCTTGGATCTTTTGGGGCTGTTGTTAACTTTGTTTAAGCTGCATCTGACTCCATGCCCAATGGACTGCAAGGCAATTCGTCTTGAAGCATAGTAGGCATGCTTCCCCTGGGAGTCACCAATTTGTTGACCATTTTTTGCCCAATAGGCCAAAAATTGGTCCCCTTCTATCCCTGCTATTCTAGGCCATTTAATTTTTTGATTTTGCATGAATCTATTCATTTCTACGGACTCTACATAGTTTCTACAAACTCTGCAAGTCCATATCTATGGACTCTATAGGTTTTGGATTTCTATGGACTCTGTAGGTTAGTCCTTTGGCACATGGAGAATCAGTTCCAGAGAGAGTGTTGGGTTTTGCAAGGATTCTTCAGGCTATTGTCTGAAGAAAATCACAAGAAAAGTTGGTGTCTTTGAACCATTGAATTGGTTTAATGCCTTAGTTCAACTCTCAGTTCAAGAGGTTAAAGTTCAACACATTGGTTTGACGCTTGGTTCAATCAGTTCAAGTGCAATCAGTGGGTTCATTGGCACACAGCTTTGAACCGTTGAACCAATTTTGGTTCTATATCTTGGTTCAAGGATGTGCCTTATGGCTAGAGGGCAGCCAAAAGTCTAAAAGCCCTTTTGGAGGGCAAGCCTAGTTTAAAGAGGCTGCCAGTTCAAAGTCAAAGAGCCCACAGAAAGGTCAAAGTGGCCAATTCTCGCAGACTTTTTGTACGCAAAAAAGGACCAAAATAGAAAACCTGCAGGGAAAAAGCCACAAAAAAGCCTGATGACTTTTTTTGAGAATGGTGACATCCCAAAAGTCATCAATTTTAAGCAAATGAACTAGCCGTTGGGTGACGGCTGCGTGAACGTCAAATTTAACATAGTGAAGTAGCCATTATTTTTGAACTACCTTAGCGTCAAATCATGGAAAGTGCCCCAAAGTGCACAAAAACACACCAAAATATCACCCTCGAGGGCTGAAAGAGTAGGAAGAAGACAAGGAGCAGAAAAGAAAAAGCGTCCAAGTGGCAAAGGGAAGGTGAGTCATTGTCAGATGAGCGGCGTGACCTATTTTTCTATAGTTGGCATTGATGAGGGGACAAACTGTAGCTTATTTGTAGAAAAGAGGCATGGCCATGTCCTTACATTAATGTTTGAATGCCAAAGTCAATTTTGATGATTGTATAAGCATGGTTCCAGTAGGCCTTTTCTGAAGAATGACATCAGTAACAGTGGTTTCCTCTTCCCAAGATTCAGAATGCACATGGGCCACTTACAAAAATGAGAACCAAAAAAATCTTTCTAGGAAGTGCCAAGTTTTCTTCCTCTTCTTATATATTGTAAACTTCTATTTTGAGAAAGGGATCCACTATCATCCTTAAGGCAAAACTCTACCCAAAAATCTCTCAAGCTTGTAAGGCAGAGCTCTGCCAGATATTTACCTTAAATCAAAACACATCATTTTTACCTCCATTCTGAGTTTTGCATCTTTAGTATGTGTCTATGTCTTGATTCTATGTTAAGTCATTTCTTGATGCTTTTGCATAATGTTTTCAGCACATCTGGTGCATTTTGAGTTTTCCTTTTAAAGGTCTATCAGAAGTGTCCCTAAAAGAGTATAGGTGAAGTGGATAGGCTGCTGCAGTGTGTCTCAGAATGCCTCTAGTAGTTATTCCCTCTTTATATCTCCATAGACCCCTAACCCACTGATGCAAAAGGTTCTCTCATGACGGATGAAGTGTATAGGTGCTTCTTTTGGTGAAAAGTGTATGTTTGGGCCTGAGTGGGTCACATTTTCTGGTGTATCACCTTTTCTTCTTTTTAGGCTTAGGTTTTGTTTTCAGTGTCTCCTTCTCCCTTTTCATCCCCCCCTTTTTACATTTTATTTGTTAGCAGTAGGAGAAACCAGGGCCTAAATGATACATCAGAGGGAGCTAGCCCTGATCTAGAGACTCTCCCCTCTAGCTTCACTGGTCCCACAGGCGAGAGGGGAGTTTCCATTATTACGTGAAGAAGGCAAGAGCTCAGCCTCCTGCCAAGGGTGCAATCTTCAGCGTCAACAATTATTTAGCAAACAATTCATTTCATTATACTCTCTTTTTACTAGTCCAATTTGGATCTCCTTTTCTTCCCCTTTTTTCCTTTTCACAAACTAAGCATATACATGGTTGAGACTTGAGATAACATGTTGGTTCATTGTTAAGCCTAAGTGTCCTAGTCAATCTTGTCATTGGTTACTTAGATTCCTTTAGCCTAAGAATAAATTTCATTCATGTCTATCACTCTATCTATCATGATTGGTCATTACAAGTCTGCATGGAGGAGGAATCTTTAAAAAAATCGTAAAAATATTTAAAATCCAAATCATTTAACAAAAGGCAATGATCCAAAAGGTAACATTCCAAATTCTCAAAAGTCAAATCACACTAAAATATGTGATTCTAAATCCTATATCCTTCTTCTAATTGAATCTCAAACTCCAAGTTGCCCTCATGATAGAGCCAAGGTCCATTAGGCTGAAGTAGGCTAGTAGATTAGAAAAGGAGAAAAAAATCTTTTAGTATTACCTACTTTATCACATAAGTACCCAATATTTGTAGTAGAATAATGACTCTAAAAATGGTCCTAAGGAATGAGGAACATGTCATGGGAAGGTAGGTCCATTTTACTTTTCTTGTACCAATCTACCTTTATGAGTTGATCGTAGTAGCATGCTTATTTTTCTACATAACTTTGTGTCTATAACGAACATGTCTCCTTTGCACATTGATGGTCACTAGTCACTTAGTGTCTTCTCATGTCCTTAGTATACCTCATGTCTCCTAATGTATTCCTATAATATGACTAAATTATTATTTTTACTTTCCCTTTTTCAATCCCTATAATCCTAATATTTAATCTTGAGAAATATTGCTTTGTTCACTAATCACTCCCCTAGGGATTTCATTTTTGAATCATATTGTAAGATCATGGATAAGACCTAGTATTCCTCATAAATTACCAAAATTTTACATTACCATTACCAACATCCCCTTTCTACCAGATTGTCACATTATTTGCACCTTATTGGTGATCTCTTTTTGAGTTGTAGTGTAAGACCTAGCCTTCCTCATAAAATTTTCCAATAAATCCAAGTCACAATAAAAATTACATGTGTCAAATATGAGATATGATTTGATTGATTATGAGTTACACATCATGGACATGCTTCCCATCTTGATTTATTATGTTTTATGCTTACTTCATTAACATTTCATATTTTATCTTCTTATTTTCTGATTACATGCAATAATCTAACCATTTTCTTAAGTATGTCATACTTCCTAGCTTGAATTAGTGTGATTAATTTAAAACCAATTTTATTAATTTGTGTTTCTCTTTTATACTTCCCCACATGATTTAGTATGATCGATTGACTTCATTGATTTATTTTTATACCATTTTTTTCTTTCACATGCTTTCCACTTTATTACATTACTTTCATATTTCCCAACATGGTTTAGTGTGATTTTACTTATTTTAATTTGGTGCCAATATTTGGCATGGTTTAAAATGAACTTTTTCCCCTCTTGTTTACCACTATTTGGTTTTTTATATTTAGTCATTTTATTTTTATTACACATTTCCCAATGTGAAATAGTGTGTACTACATTTTTGTAATTGATTATACCTAGCCAAGCGTTTTTCCATGTTTCTTTTTAACCATGCATATGTCCTACATAATGATAAAAAAGAAACCACAACACATATATTTACTCTAGCATATACAACAAAATCTAAATACATGTTCTAAAAATAACTATATCCATGCATCCACAACCATAACCTCAATACAAAACACATAAGATCAACATCCAACTATCACAATCATATATATATATATATATATATATATATAGGGAAAGGTGATAGCTTTGAGATCTTGGATAGCCTTTTTATAACATACTATTCAGAGGGGATTATCTTAGGCATCTATGGACAGCATGGCTAGGCCACAAGATAGACATGGTAGAGCCCAACCTTAGAGATAGAATGATGTATATTTTTGTCTTTTGTATAATATATATATATATATATATATATATATATATATATATATACATATATATGTATATATGTATATATATATATATACATATGTATATGTATATATATATATATATATATATATATATATATATATATATATGTATGTATATATATATATGTATGTATGTATGTATGTATGTATATATGTATGTATATATATATATATAGATATATGTATATATATATATATATATATGCATATATATATATATATATATATATATATATGTATGTATATATATATATGTATATATGTATATATGTATATATATATACATACATATATATATATATACATATATATATACATATATATATATATATATATATGTTGTCCATAGATGCCTAAGATAGTCCCCTCTGAATAGTATGTTATAAAGAAGCTATCCAAGATCTCAAAGCTATCACCTATCCCTATAGGTTGGCCACCTAGGCTTGTACCTATGCTAGTTGAGTCATAGTAGCCATATATATAGCTCTCTCCTGAGCCAAGGCCTACTATGCATGTGCCTTTCCCACTCCCACCCCTATTGGTGGCTATCACTCATCTCCATGTGCTTGTAATTGTATCATGGCCTCTCTTTCTAGTCTAAACCAACTTTCCTAAGCTAGGGTTGATAGTACTATAGGATCATCTAGTGTAGCAGGGTTGTATGGTGTCAGTGCCTCATTTAAGATCTCATGGAGTACTCCCCTCACTAGGGATGCCCATTTCATCTCCTCCTTTGCATGATTTATAAAATTCAAATCAGATAGATTTTATATCATAGATATATCTCAAAATCTATCTATCTATAATCTATCTCAAAAAACTTAAGCAAAATTTAAACCATTTATTATTACCTATCTGAGTATCACCTTTTAGTGTCTCCCCATTTATGTGACTACTAAGCACGGTCTCTCTATTTTCTCATCCTCCAAGTACCTCATTTATAGTATGTCTCCAAACTAATGAAAAACCTAGATTCACCACCCATTCCCATCTCAAGCCTTGTTTGAGTGGTGCTTCTATCGATTAACTCTATCTTAGGCTGATTATGGATCATCCAGGATGACCACTCTCTATGCTCTCTCTCACTGCTAGAATATTATTCAATGGTGAAACTAAGGTGTTAATCACTCCTCTTATTATGGTGCTAGCTATGGTACCACTAACAATCTTAAATCCACATCCATCTCTTCTCTATCTACTAGCCATCATGTTCAACCTATCCATGGTCTCTCACACTATAGTCTGATCTTAAGTTTAGCAATTTGTGGTCCCATTCCTCCTCTCCCCCTAGACTCTCTTGTATGTCTAGCCCAAAATGTGGGAATCACTATAAGATTTGATAGGTGAGGGAGTCCCAACTTTCCTAGTACGTGTGCCACTAGATGTAGCTCTATCCAACAGGTATAATGGCTTGTAATATGTGCTCTTGCCAATGATGGTGCCACCATCTTCCAAATTTGCCATACTATTATGATATGCCTGTAAATATACCAAATGATTATCTACTCACATGACTATCTATAGTTCTAACACGTGGGTCATATTCCACACCACCTAATTTTTCAGCCATCTCTACACTTGAGGCAATCGATCATCGACCACATAGGGCAATGCAACTAGTCAATACATCAAAAACCTCTCTTATATTCAATAATTGAATAAAATAACCATCCCCATGGTCTTTTACCCTATCGATAACACCCCATACATATTATGCATGAGATGAAACCAAATGATAAAACCTAAATCATATTGTGCCCCTACTCCAAAATGGACTGGCATAAAGCTATCACATATAGCAGTACCTTATTATCTAACTTATGACATAACACCCATGTTGTCATATGTCCTATCATTACCTTTTAGATATCCATAATCTAAGATATATACACATCAAAAAGGCTCACTCTCATCCTAATATATATCCTATTAGAGCCTATCACCCATGAGGCTAAGGCTCATCTCTCCTCTTGTCTATTTGGTACCCTCGTGATCATCGATGTACCTCTTATCAAAAGTCCAAGAATATTATGGACATCCTCTAGGATGATACCCACTTCGATGGTATCCCCATACACTACCCATATGTAAGTATTAGTCAATTATTCCCATGCTCCCCAAAACATGACTACTAGATTTGCACTTAGTGACACTTGACACATATCCATAATACCTCCTAGACTTAGTGTGACTAACCTCACTTGGTCCTCCTCTATTAATCACTCTAAAAATTATGGGAGCCATGCTACATCTACTAATAGCCAAAATCTTTGATTCCCCTAAAACCATCAAATAAAAAAATATGTATTAGACCTCCATGTCACTTATAATCAAATACATTATTTTTATTTTTTAACAAAAAACAAACTTTATTTACCTTAATCTATCCATTTTTGACTAATTTAGCCTATTTTTATCCTACTTGGCCTTTTTAGTCTTCAGTCAAGCATTCTGGGCCTTTCAAATATTATTTCAGCCTATTTCATGTAATACTATACTTTTTTGGCCACTTAATCAAACACTAAGTTGACCAAATAGTCCTCAATTGAGCATGTTGACTTAACAAACTAAGTCAACCCTTTCATTCCCCCCCTTAGTATTAAGTCATCAATTTGGTTTAGATAACTAAGTCAATAGTGAGGTACTAAGTTGGTAGCTTACCTAAACAAACTAAGTCGACACACACCTACTAAGTTAGTAGTGTGGAATCAAAATTTTTAGCTTACTAGGTCAATTGGGTGGACTTGGTTCAAACTACTAACTCTTTTCCCTACTTGTAATAATTACCTTTGAAAGTTATTATTTTGATTCCTTTCAACCCATTTCCCCTTTTGGAATCTATTACCCTTATCTACTATTTGGTGTTCATTTTGGTTTCTAAAATTAGTTTAATTTACAAATTTCAGGAAAATACTTAATTTCTAATAAAACATTCAAAACAAGTTTGAAATTCTTAGTTGCCTACCTTTGTTGCACCTGCTACGACTGCTAGGCATCCCTTTCATCTTGACTATCATCTCATTAGCATCTTATCTCTATTGCTTTTTGTTTGGTCTCTCTAAGATTATTTTTCTCTCAAAATAAGTCAAACAATAACAAATGACTTTCTTCTCACCCTATTTATAATTTACTATTCACAATTCTTTACCTTTCAAATATTTACCATTAGATTCCTTATTTTGCTCATATCTTTGTTTTTACTCACTCATTTTTTGAACCATAAAAAGTTATGGAATCACAACATTGTATAGAATATTTTCCACTACTATATGCCCACATTCCAAAAAATTCAATGTTTCATTCTTTTTTGCACTAATCTCTACATGTTTGCCTAATGTTATTCACATTAAACACTTTCATTTCCCTTGCAGTCTCCTTCTTTATCGATAACACTAAGGTAATTAAAGGTATGTGTTTTTAAATTCTATCCTTTCATTTATCTTATTTGATCCTTACTACATTTTAATTAGCATCAATGTTATGTGTCATCATGTTTTATTCCTGAAGCACCATCTTGTGTTGCACTCAGATGACACATAATGATCTTTGAGTTGGGCATATATATACACATAATATTTTCAAACTTTTATCACTTATTGATTCTTTTTAACTTGCAAGAATCCATTAAGTCTCAATCTCTTTGAGTGTATGCCTTAAGGGTTACATCAAGAAAGGGGTGGGTAGACCATCGATGCATATTTACTTTTATTATTCATTACCCCCACTTTGTGCCACAAGCTTTGGTGAGCACTAGATTAAACTTTGTTTTAATTTTTATTAGTTTAGTGAATATGAAAACATAGGGCTTAGTTAAGGTTATTGAATGATTATGATTGAATGGAAGCTTTAGAACCCTCCCTAACATTATTTATTATGGTAAGAGATCCCCTAATTCATTCTTATGGATCCCCATATTGGTCATGTTCTTGATTATTTAATGTATCCCCAATTAGAAGTGTAAGTATGATCTATCTTCTCTGAGTTGGGATTAATTTATAGACATGATGTATTTATAATTGCATACAGACTTCACCTTTCAAGGACATGTTAGTAAATACATCATCATATATATGGATGACCTGATAGTAGATTAAAAAATAGAGATGATCATGTAGATCATCTGCAAAGAGTGTTTGACATATGCCAAATATATGGAGTCTCACTTAATCCAAATAAGAAGCATATTTGGAGTTAATAAAAGGAATCTATTAGGCCATCTCATCACTAAGTATGGGATCTCTATTTATCAAGAATAAATCCAAGACATATCCAAGCTAATGCCTATGATCTAGGAATTTGACTCAAGAGAGGATGGTTATTATAGTTTTAGTTCCAAAAGGAAAACAAAATGAAAGAAACACACTAATAACATAACATCTCTAGGCCTAGACACTAGGGAGAGCTTAGTTAACAAAAAAAAATGACAAACACAACTAAAATTCAAGGAATAAAACACAAGAATTCATTCACCTTCCTTGGATGCTCCAAATGCCTTTGTAGTAGTGGCTTTCTCAGTTTTGTGCTCATGAATTCCTTGGCAATGGAAGCTTGACTACCTCCATCTCTCCTTGGCACCTTTGGCTTATAGCTTGGCTTGGCTTGGAATCAATTTATCATGATAACACTAGTTGCAATGGATTTTTGAAGATATTTTTGCATTATAAATTTGCACCAAAAATAACTTATAAATGATGTTCATGGCCTCTCTATTTATAGATTTTTTAGAATGTCGAGAATCAACCTGAACCATCCATCTCAAGATTGAGGTGTGTGGTTGAGGATTAATTAAAAATTTTATAATTAAGTTTATAATTATCCTCATCATGACATTGGAATAAGGGGTAATTAATATGCATGGAGGGCATCATGGAAGGCATTGATGAGGCATGGAGGGCATGAATTTTGATATTTGTGGCATTTATGGCCTAGGGATGTCTTCCCAAGAAATGAGGTCACTTGATGATGTAGATATTCAATATTAATTTTCAAACATAAGTATTCAAAAATTTTCCATGGAATTATTAATTAGGCCTTGATTTGATTTAATTAAATCTTAATCATGTTTAAGCACTTTGTGCACAAATTACTCAAATTGATCAAAATGCCTTGTTATTGGTCCAAAAATTGACTGGATTAGAATTGGAAGGTGATGTCAGATGCATTAGACCCATTATCCCATTTATAATTTTACCAGCACCAAATAACAAAGGCACATGTCTTGTGAAAGAGATTTTGATAGGAAAGAGCAATCCAGGGCACCTAGGTGCAAAATTAGCATTTTGACTTGAAATGATTTGATCAAAGTTAGCTAGCCCACAAATTGCATTGCCCCATATAGGGATACCCTAGCTAAAATCAGCACTTAAATATGTCAATTTCACATCATTTAGTGTGTTTTAATGTTTTTAGGCCAAATTGTGCATTTTTGGTGGAAATTGGCCAAAAGCTTGGTTGGAGGTTATCAACAGCCAGATTTTGGTGTCTATAGTTTACCCCTATTTAGGATTGTATTACAAGCTATAAGCATAGTAAAATATTCTCAAAGAATTAAAAGGTTATGTATTCCTATAACTACAATGATGATAAAATAACTATATGATTCCCCCTCAAGGGAACGGTTGGCATAAGTAAGTTGACAAATGATCCCTCGAAAAGAAAAAAGTGAATTAAGTGGACCATAAAAAGGAAAGATGATGGGGTGAAAACATAATGATATTGAAAAAGTAGTCAAAATCATTAATAATGCAAGTGGGACGGTTCACAATGGTTTGCTAAAAGGTTGTTATAAACATTGTACCCCGATAGTGGCAACATGGTATGATAACACAATGATTTGCCCAAAGGCGATTATAATAATTGAGAAGATGGAGATAACCCAATTAGCATAGAAAAACAAGATAATAGCATGCCCCCGTATGGGCATAAAATGGGAAGTGGTGACAACACAATTATTTTCTCAAAGGTGGTTATAATCATTGATAAATGCAGGTGGGATGGTGTGCAATGATTTACCCATAGGTGGTTATAATCATTAGACCCCAATTATGGAAAACATGATAAACTAACTGTATGAGGATGATGATAATTTAACATAGAGGGTAATGATGAACTGGAAAAACCTACTAGTAAGAAGATGCTCATCCAAACTAATAAAGGTTGAAATTCTTTCATGGTTAATTACTCTATTTGGGATATGATTAGGATTGAATCAAGATGTCGATGCTGAAGAGATGTTGCCATTACTGAATAGACTTCTTGAAGTTGAGGGTTGTTGTATCACATGTCGGTAGGCATCATGGTATAACATCATGAGAGCTTGTCTAAAATATGTATAAGGACTAACTCCCGTAATCTAATACTCGATAGAAAATAATGCACCAATGATAGAAACCATTATGACAATGTAAACATATGAATATAGATAGATTCAAGTGTAAGTGTGGGAAAAGAATCGCCCAATGAACATACATAAACTAAATGAAGGCAACTATGATGAAATCAAATACATAGACAAACAAACAAAATAAGTAGAAACAAACAAATAAATAACATAATAAAAACCCTATGAATATTACCCCTAGAAAATAGGTGACAACTTAACAAATGAATAAAATGAGGGAATAGAAGAAAAAGAAGGGGGTGGCTGAGTTGTCTCCATATGCACTAGGCAAGTGGATTCTACCTACATAGTTCCATGGATTTAATATCTAATAAAAAATTTTAGGTCAAATGTAGTTCTCCTAGGGAATGGGAAGAATGTGATAACTAAGGAAAAAAATATAACAGATGTGATAGAAGAATAGGAATGGTCTTGAAAAATGGCAAGTGTGTGAGAAAAAAAGGCCAAAAAGGATATGGAAAGTAAATTACAAGTGATTCACTTGTAACTTAGTAAGGGTTCCCAGAATCCTTAAGGCAAAGAAGTGGTCAATGTTTTTGTTATTTTCTAATGATTTTTCAAATGTTTTTGGAATTATTTTTGAGTATCTCAACTCAATCAAAAATAATGAGACACTAAATGGTTCAAGCTTGCAAAATGGTGAGAGCATTCAAAATGAGGTTGCTCACAAAATGGTGAGAGTGTGGCTTGGGTTGCTCACAAAATGGTGAGAGGGTGACTTAGGTTGCTCATAAAATGATGAGAGTGTGGCTTAGGTTTCTCACAAAATGATGAGAACATGACTTAGGGTGACTAACCTAACCTCAATAAGTATCAAGTGCTACCTACATAGTCCTAGAGTAAGACTTGAAGTCACTGTAGTTCCACCTTATAGTGGAGAAATTTGACTAGTGTAGCAGTCAATTCAAACAAAACAGGCATAGTTGGTAAAAATGCATAGTACAACATAGGAAGTGGTAAGTTGGTACGTTAAGGCTTACTATTTCCCCTAGTTTGCCCATAGGTGGTTATAACCAAGACATAATGGCATAGATCAAAGGTATTAATTTTACCAAAGGTGGTTATAATTATTATCAAGATCGATGGTAAGAAAGGAATAACAAACGAAGGATACAACTACTAAAACTTTTGTCACACTGCCCCAAAATACAATCTCTATTTGAAGTACTTGAACCAATTGATGAAATTGAGTAGATAACTTGATGCATAATGAATGAAAAAACCAAGGTCAAATAGACTAGGTTGTAGAACACACTGCACTAATAAGTTGGAAATGGAAAGTGGATATGGCAAAGAGGATAGATAAAGATGGTATTTGTACAAAGAGGAATAATGATAAAATGACATAATTGAAATGGTCTTTACAGACAATACACTTTTGGAATTCAAGAATAGTACCACTTAAGATGAATAATATTCATCAGATCAAGAAGTTCATCTCTTTCTGGTGTGGCAAGCTTGTATTATCTTGATTCATAATATATAGTAATGATGAAAGGTCGTATCCAATTTGGTTTGAATTTTTGTTTATGCTTCTTCTCAGCCATGGTATTCTTTTGGTTTTTCATAAGAACAAGATCACTAAGTTCAAATTTTCTATACTTAAGATGTTGAATATAGTGGCCTTTGAGTTGGTTTTGATATGCTTGAAGATTATTGAGCATAGTTGTGCATTTCTCATCAAGTAGCTCTAGCTCTTGTAGGTGAGCTACTTGATATTCATGATCATCTAAGACATGCTTGAAAGAGATGAACAGTGAAGCTAACTTAATCTCAATAGGAAGGATGGATTTAGTACCATAAACAAGTGAGTATGAAGTTGCTCTTATGGGGGTATGATGATTGGTATGGTATGCCTAAAGGGCAAGGAATATCTTCAAGTGCCAATCATGATCGACATCATTGAGAATATTTTTGAGAATATTGACAATGGTTTTGTTGGATGCCTCAGCTTGGCCATTACCTTGATAGTAATATACTATATAAAAATGTTGTGTGATGTTGTATTTATCACATAGCTGGTCTACATCCTTGTTCTTAAATGATCCTCCATTATCAGATATAATGTTAAAAGAGATACTGTAGTGGCAAATGAGATGGTTGAAAATGAATTTGGAAATTTGCTTTCAAGTCATGTAAGTGAGGGATATAGATTCAACCCACTTAGTGAAATACTCAGTGATGGTAAGGATATGTTTATGGCCATTAGATAAAGTGGGGTTGATCTTCGTAATGAGGTCAAGTCCCCATGTATAAAATGGCTACGGTGTCAACATCCGTTTTAAAGTTTTTATTGGGGCATGAATTAGATTAGTATGTTGACATTTATCACACTTTTTTGCATATGTAGTGGCATACACATCCATTATGGGCCAATAATAACCAGTACTACCCCACTAGAATGAGTGCCACATACTCCTTTGTGAACTTCTCTTGATTTTAGCATAGACTCTGCCGAAGTTAAATAATGAAGCATAGTTCCATCAAAACTACAATGGTAAAGGGTGGATCCAAGTAGAGTATAATGAGTGGAATGGTGAATGAAGGCTTTGGTTTGTTTTTGAGATAGGTTAGGTGGTAGAACTTGGTCATAAAGGTATTTATAAAGATATGAGTACCAGATAAAATTAAGACCAATAATATCACAAATCATGGCAACAGTTGAAGGTTCATGAGCTAGTGCTGACAAATTCTCAATGAGGAACTGATACTCTCTAGATTTATCTATTTATAGAATCAGAGAGCCAATAGTAGTCATGGCATCTACAATTCTATTACTATCCCTTGGTATATGCTCAAACTAAATATTGGTAATTTGTTGCTTAAGAGTGTCGACCATGGCTTTATATGGAACCAACTTGTCATCTTTAGTTTGAAAATGATCTGTGACTTGATTGATGATTAACTAAGAATCACCATAAACTTAGAGATGAGATATATTCCAATGCACTACTTATCAAATCCCTACAACATGTGCTTCATACTCGATCATGTTTTTTGTATAAGGAAGACTAATTCAAAGTGATTTAGGGATTAGATCCCCTTGTGGTGTAATAAATAATAGGCCTACCCCTGATCTATGTGTAGTAAATGAACCATCAAAATATAGTTTCTAGGGTTTCTCCTCAAGGGGTGTGTTAATGACGGTCATGATGGATTCATCATAAAATTGAAACATGAGTGGTTATGTGTCTATGAGAGGTGATTCAACAAGTTGATCTACAAGAACTTGTCCCTTAATTGCCTTCTAATTTACCTACTCTATGTCAAACTCATTGAGAAGCATGATTCACTTATCCATTCTACCTTTAAAATCTATTTTAGATAGTAAATACTTGAGTGGATCTAATTTTGAAATGACTATGGTCTTATTATTCAACATGTAATGGCACAATTTTTGAGCTATGAAGACCATGGCCAGACAAGATTTTTCAATAGGTGCATAGTTATGTTCATATGTAACCAAGGTATGGCTTAGTTAGTATATGGAATGCTCTTTTCCATTGCCATCATGTTGAGCTAAGAGTGCCCCCAAATCATGGTTGGTAGCTGATAGGTATAACAAGAATAGCATTCCTCTCATAGGAGGTAATAGAATAGGCAGATTAACAAGATAGACTTTGAGTTATTGAAAAGCTATTTAATAGTGATTATCCCAATGAAATGCAACTCCCTTATTCAAAAGGTGTGTAAATGGATGACACTTTTATACTGAATAAGAGATGAAGTGTCAAATTGATTTGATATTACCCTACAAACTATGTAGTTACTTTAAATTGGTAGGTGGTGACATCTTGGTTATAGCATGGACTTTAGTCAGATCAACTGCAATACCTCTATGAGACATGATGAAGCCAAGTAATTTTCCTAAAGTTACACCAAACAAGCATTTCTTTGGATTGAGTCTAACTTTATACTCCCATAATCTTTAAAATATCTTATATAGCGCTACTAGATGGTAGGCCCTGGTTTTGGATTTTCCTCATATGTCATTGACATAGTCATCAATAATATCATGCATCATATCATGGAATATGACAATCATGACCCTTTGATATGTATCTTTAGCATTCTTAAGGTGAAATGGCATTACCTGATAACAAAAAATTTCCCATGGAGTGGTGAACACTATCTTATGTTAGTCTTCTAGTGCTATTCTAATCTATTTGTATCCTAAAAATCCATCCATGAGTGAAAGCATTTCATAACCTATCATGGAGTCAATGATCATGTCGATATTGGGCAAGGAAAAATCATCTTTAAGAAAATATTTATTGATGTCTAAAAAATTAGTACAAATTTTGATCCCTTTAGGCTTTTTACTAACAGGTATCACATTAGAGATCCATCCTGAGTAGTTAATAGATCGGATACATCCTGATTCTAAATTTTTTTGCAACTCTTTATTTACCAATACATCAATGTGAGGATGCATCTTATGTAACTTTTGTTTTATTATTTTAGCATCATGATTAACCACAAGGTGGTGTAGAACCAAGGTGGGGTATAAACTAGGCATGTTAGAATAGGCATATGCAAGGATATCTACAAATTCTCTCAACATAGCTGTAAAGACATCATGTTCCTCCTATGTGAGGGATGCCCCTAATTTTATTCATTTTAGGCCTGATGGAGTCCTAATATTTACCTCTATTATATCTTTGACTAGAAGGGTCAAACCATCTTCTAGGATAGTAGGTAGCAACTTGAACTATTGGATTATGTCAAGGTCCACTATTAGGACTTGTTGTTCAACTTCTCCTAGGCATGATGAATCTGATTCACCTAATGGGAGATTTGGCCATGTGACAAAAATAGTTGGAAATTCTTGACTAATTTGATCAAATACTTGTTGTTACTCAAATCTAAACTCAAATCCACATGCAAGTTCATCATTGGTGGTCTCCTAGTCTAAATTTGAAGAAGAATAAACACCCCCATCTAATGACACTTAAAACAAGTTTTCACCACTAGACTGGCCTTTATCTTTATTTTTTCCTGGTCAGAAAGCACCTCAAAGAGGTTTTCACTTTGGGACCTCAATGTTTTACTTATTTATTTTTGGCTAAGGATATTCACTCACTCTCCAAAATAGGCCGTAGGATCCAATGTGATTGAGAATCTAAATTTATGATCTCCCAATGGAATGTTGTCTTTAAGGCCTAAAAAGTCACAGAATGCCTCATCATTCTGGAACTCATCAATTGACATACTAAATTATTGTTGGTCCAAATCTATCAGTTGGGGATAATATAATGGCAAAATGGTTACGCTGAATAGCCAAGGTAAGGGTATAAATGGCATTTTTATCAAACAAGTTGGTTTCATCTAGGTTATCAAAGATGAGGCTATGATCAGACTCTGCTTCACTGTCAACATCATCATCACTAGTTACTGGTGATGGATTTTTAATAAGATATGTGGGGTCACCCCTAAGTGGTTTAAATACAAGTCCATAAGGTCTTTCATACTTATTCATGGAAATTGGCTTGATGATTCCTTGCTGATTCAGTCTAAGGCATCTTACTTCATAATTGTGATGCTCCATGATCCTATTAAGAATATGATACTTTAAATTTTTATAACAATCAACTTGGTTTTCATTGTATGACCATGATTCATCCCCTTTAAGAGGGTCAGATCCTAGGCTAGATGTTGGTATAAATGTGGCAGATTCCTTATCTTTGTTCTTTTATTGCTAATGCATGTGTGGGGTGACTTTAGATCACCTAAAGGTTTTTCAATTCTGAGGAAGATTGGATATATGAAATGTATAATGGGTCACATACTCTCCCATTCCATTATATAAAATGGTGAAATGATTAAAAGCTTCAAGCAATAGTATATGGGAAAGGGAATCCAAGTCATTAGGATCTATGTAACTATCCAGTGAAGGATCAATAAGTATAGATTTTCCTTTATCCTACTTAGAACTTGGATTCATGTCATAATGATAATTATAGCTTTGAAATTCAATCTCAAGATGATTACAGTGTTCATATAGGTGTAAATCTCTTAGAATATGCACTTCCATCTCTGAGTGGGAAAACTTGATACATTGGTGCAGTGTTGACAGGACTACATGAATCTCATGTAACCATGGCCTACCTAGAAGCATATTGTATGATAACTCAAGATCAAGAACATGGTAAAGTGTATCATGGGTCAAAAGCCTAATTATAATTAGAAAACTAATGGTGACTTATGATTCTCTTTCTTGATTATCATAGGCTTTGGTGGTTATTGTTTCTAGCTACAGATATATCGTTGTGTACCAAGAAGCTTGATGAGCTTTAGAGACACTATGTTGAGGCTCAATATATTATCTATAATGACATGTTTCACTTTATGTTTTCTTATATAAACTTCTTTGTATACTAGATTATTATGGAGTGGGCCAAGGGAAGACATATCGCTTTAGTTTAATGTGATTTGTTAGGCTGGAGCTAGGTGTCCAGCCAAAGCTTAAAACTTATCAGGGGATATGCCACTATCAATAGTGGATAGGGTCAAAAACTCATTCAAGATGTTCTTATAGATTATTTACATTCATAGCAAATCTAAAATATAAATTTTTGCTAGTGTCTTTTGCAATTGTTTCACAATATCAAACTTCTTGTCTTGGTCGGTAGTGAATGGTTTATTATGAGGTTGAACGGTTGGTTGGATAATAGGCAAAGTGGAAGATGGTTATGGGCATAAGATAGTAATCTTTTACCACTAAGTTGTGATTGCATAATCAAGATTAAATACTAGACCATTATTGATAACCAATGTTGAGAATGGTGTGGGACCAGATAGGATAAGTCTCGGTTGTTGGTGCACTTGCATGTGGTCATGTGGTAAGGATGAGTTGTCGATATAAGGTCCAAAAGGGGAAGTCCTACTTTGTTGGTTTTCTTGTATGCATTCCCAGGTCAAAAAAGGATTATCCATATAATTTGGCTAAATGGGGTTATTTAGCAATGGTCTAGGTTGATTAGTGTTTGGTTTAGGATTAATGGAGATAGTATTAATGCTACCCCCTACAATATGACCTATAACCCTATTGTAGTCATGTGCAATTGCATGGTATGTTTTTGGTTGTTACCATTCTAACCTTGGTTTTGTCCATTGTTCTATAATTATAGGGTTCTACTACTGATTTTGTTCGTTTGGCCTTTGATGTTGATTTTGTTATTGCACTAGTCATTGTTGTTGTTATTGCTAATTATTTTGTTGTTGCTAATTTTTATGTCAGGGAAAGGCATTTTGATAAGTCCCAAGAGTTTGATTGGAAGTGGAAACACCATTATCCAATTTTATCTCCCCATTATCCAACATATTCTTAATTAAATGCTTGATTTGGACACATCTTCATAGATTATGCTTGTTGACTCGATGATAGTCACATAATTCATTTTCATGGTACCAATCAAGATAAGGAATGTCTTAAAAAAATGCTTTGGTATAGGCTAAATAAATAGATTAGTGGTAGAAAGCTTTTGAAATATAAACTTAATATGTTCTCCTAGGTCACTAAAGACACGATGTGTAGGCACAGTTCTCCTAAGATGAGGGGTTTGTAATAGTAATGACTATTGTATTTGTTATGTAGGTCTTGGTTGTTGCACTTGTGGTATTGGTTGGAGAGGTTGCTAGGTAGTAGTAAGCTAAAAAGGTAGTTTAGATGATTTTTTCACCATTTGGACATGATGAGATTTGGTTACTCCATTTCCCATAATATTCTTATTGTGGTTGAGTTACTTTGGTCTTCCTTAGTTATTGGCCTATGCCAATTGTGAGGTTTGTGCTTGAATGGGATGTTGGTCATTTTCCTAATTGGTACCTCGATTTTGATTAGTTTAATTAAGCTTGATGACTCCTTTATTAATGAGCACCCACTCAATCAACAAACCTTTATCAATGATCTCTATGAATTTATGTGCACATTATAGTTCTAGATGGTAAGTTATCTCACTATACAATTTTTTGTTAAACATAGCAAATAATAATTTATTTGGTAAACTATGGGTGAAATAGATCACAAGGGATATCTATCACTATAAATAACTTGCAAAACTCTCATAATATTTTTGCTTTTCTTGCGTTAAGTCTACTAATGGTATCTCATGATTGAGATTATAGGAAAAGTGCTGCACAAACTTATCATAAATATCATCAAAATTTATTACTAAATTTTTGAGAAACTTTAAAAACCACTCTAAGGCTTGTCTAACTAAGCTCCTTAGAAACAATATCAAAAGGTATATGTCACTATATGCCACTAGTTGACATGTGACAAAGAATTTAGTCAAATGAGCCTTAGGGTCACCTTTCTCTTTGTATTTATCAAATTTCAATGGTTCATATCCTAGAGGAAATGGTATCTAAAAATACTCTATGTTGAATGGATAGGAACATACATCACCTAATTTGAACTTTTTAGTTTGTTTACCAGATTGAATGGTAGTAATTACATCCTTCATATGTTGCAATTCTTAGGATAGGAAACTGAAAGGAATATTGGTTCGAGGGAGAATATTGGTTTGGATAGATGGTTTGGAGGTCACAAGTGGGAGACTTTAACCAGGGTATGATGGAGATACCTATTTGGGTAAATTGGTTTAGTCGGGGAATGGACCAGGAATACACATACATGGATTAGGATGTACTTGAAATTACATAATTGGTTGTATGATATTCTAGTTTGGGTTGGTGATAAAGGTTTGACTTGGTGGATTTTGTGGTTGGGATGGAGGGATATAACTATATTATGTCTACTATGGTTAAAAAGGGACATACTGCCAACTAATCAAACCTTACTATTGAGTGGGAACTTGTGGACCAAGATCCTATCTCTAGATTTGTGGCACATTTTGAACCAACAGTTGTCTAATAGGTAGCTGAGAAACATGGGGACCTCCTTGTTGCATGAATCTATGTGAGGAAGTGAAACCAGGTTAAAGATTTGGAATTTAATGTTGACCCATTTTTGCATGATGTTGACTAGTCATTTCTTGTTTTTGGATTGGCATATTAGTCTGTGACTTAAGAGGTACGTTCAACATTACTTGGTGAGGTGGAACATTAGTTTCCCCTGATTGAGGTGGTATTATATTTGTCCTCTATTGAATTGATACACTATATTATGCATGTTTTTATGGAATACTACTCATTACATGTTGAGGAGGAGTAGGGTTCATCACATTCTATCGTTGAGGTGTGACATTGGTCATTATTTGATTATCTAATCCCATATGATGTACACTTGAGGAAGCAACTGGTTGAGGTTGGGGTGTAGAAACTCCTATTCCCTAGTATGATGATCTATTCATAAGATTGACTACAAACACATGTTTTTGGCTAATTATTTATGCATTAGCACCAATTTGATTAGGATTGGATGTTGTTTGAATATTTTCCACTATGTTTGGCTCACTATTTAGTGTAGAGGCCGAAGACACTTCTTCATTAACATGCATATGCATCAAGTTATCTATCAAATCAATTTATATGAATGGGTCAGAATTTAGGTTTTCTTTTCCAGTTAACTCTATCAACACTCCTATTGAAGGAACTAGGTCAATAAGAGTCTTATATACCATGTTCATCTAATTGAAATCACGTGTTAGATTCAGGTAGGTTTGATATGCTATCTATATTTAGTTAAAGTGATCTTCCATGACATTTTTTGCCTTGATCAGATATATTAGGATCTTGGTATGTTGATTGGACTAGAGCCATAGGATTTCTAGAAGAAGCCTATTGATTGTAAATGATATTGTGGGGCACTCTTACTAGACTTGGTAAATTTTCATTGGGGAAGTCTACTGGAAACTTGGCCCCTACCTCTATGGCTTGAACCAAAATCTCATCTTTGTTCTCTAAAAAATGTCACTACAAAAAAAATGGATCATACATGGAAGCCATATTAGTAGAATATGACTATTGAAGTACTAACTCATCCATTGTAGGTATTGTGCAATTTTCTCTTGCTCTTGTTATGAATAAGGTGGTATGTTAACTAGATAGTTAGCCAATGGATCTTGGCTTTGTGCCCCTGATTGAGTATTATAAGAGGCATAAGAATCCATCTCATAAGTAATATTATCCACATAGGGGTCTTGCAACATTTCTTCTTATGCAATTACATTACTAATCCTTGGATTGTACATGAGTCCACTATGAGTGTAGGAATACATGTTGGGATCCATAGTCAATGCTTTTGTAATAAAAGGTCAAAGAGTTCTAAAAAATCTAAAAATGACAATGTCTAAAACCCTTGGATTATACATGAGTCCACTACGAGTGTAGGAATACATGTTAGGATCCATAGTCAATGCTTTTACAATAAAAGGTCAAAGATTTATACAAAATCTAAAAATTACAATGTCTAATAAAGATGATGTTTCAGCTTGGTCTAGATTCATTAAAAGGATCAAAAGGTTTATGTAAATTTTTGTGAGAAAATAAGCTAATATGAAGTATCTAACATTTCACTATTCACACAAAGATAAGCAAGTAAATGGACCTAAAATAAAAATTCCAAACTCTAAGGTCGAAGTGTTTCAAATCAGTCTAATCTAGGAATTTAAAAGTTGTTAGGTCTTTTGGCGAAATGTGGCATCAAAATCTAGGCTCAAAAAAGGCATATGCTAGGACTCTTGGCCAAATGACATAAAAAGCTAAACTTTGAAATAGATGATAGTTTTAATCTAACGGATTTGAAACACTTATAACAAACACTAGGCATTTGAATCTTGGACATGAACTTGATCAACTAGGTATAAGGTATGAAACAAAAATTACTTTTAAAGATAGTTTATTTTCTCATAAAAATAGTATAAAACTTGGTTCTTTTGACAAACAAGCTAGATGAAAGTGAGCAGTATAATTGTTTTAGATAAAAGATCACAAAAGTACACTTAGATTGGTCTGAAAATGTAAGAACAAATTAAAACCCTATACAAGAGGGTCTATGAAACAATATTTGAAATGTTTTGGGTAGAGTAATGATTTTATACTACCCAAAATGTGTGAAAAAAAGGTTTGTTCCGAAAAATATCTAAGGCAAAGATGTTTTCCTACAATTTTGATAGCATAACACTACTTTTCTTGATTTAAAATGTTATGGTGCATAGACTTAAAGTGCAAGTGTTTAGCACAAAATGGCTTAAGTCTATCAAGTGATGACAATGATTATGAGTCTTAAATGGCCTTCAACCTAAATTATAAATTGAATCTAAGTTCCCTCAAGTTTAGTACAAATGGTGAACCCACTTAACACATCAACCCTATGAACTTATAAAGGTGCAATTCTAAATTTAGATTATAAGTGAAGGGCTTTAAATAACTTTGCTAAAGGTCTACACTAAATTGGGAAGCATAATTGTGCCAAAGTGGATGATATGACTCCCAAGCTTTTGATGAACTTTGAACAAGGCAAATTGATGATCTTGTTGTTCCCAAAATCTGTCACTCATTTTTGGGACAACACATAAACTATTTTGGTCTTGTAGGCTAAAATTATCTCTTCCCTTCTCAAAAAATTGTTTTGAGCATTAAAATTCTTCATTATTCAAGATTTTTTTAGTTAAGGGATTAGAAGGTTCAACGAGTTCAACAGGAAAGCTCTCACAAAGGAACAAGTTCCCAACACTTAGGTAATTTCAAGGTTGGTTCAATGCCTCGGTTCAACAAAAAATGTCCATCGGCAAGCTTCAAACAAAGGATTGAACCATTGAACCATTGAACCCCGCTTCCAAAAGGTTTAAAGGTTCAATGGGTTCTAAGTTTTAATGATGTCACAAAACTTAAAGAGTTAAGCCCTTCAGAAAAAGTTCAAAGTTCAACCGCTTCGACAAATTCAACAGCTTCAAAAGACTTAACAAAAAGAAGAAAGATTGAACCATTGAACCTTGAACAAAAAAGGTTCAAAGGTTCAACGAGATTGGCTCAACAAGATTGGTTCAAGTGGTTAATTGAATGAGCGGGACACAAGATTGAACCATTGAACCAAATTTGGTTTAATCGGTCGGTTCAATCGGAAGGTTCAAAGGAGTCCCCCAAAGTGAAAAAGCCAAGTTCCCTTGCGGAGGGAAATGAACTAAAGGCCAAGTACCCTTGTGGAGGGTAGTGAACAAAATCAAACAAAAGAAGATATCCTTTGGAAAGGTTTTTCGCGGCAAATTTTACAATGGAAATCCTTCGAACAAAATGTTCAAAGGAATTCTTTCAAACATTTTGTCCGAAGGAATGATCAAAAGCCTGACGGAAAGTGGCTAAGTCAAGGAAATATTTCCTTCAGACAAAATGTCTGAAGAAATTCCTTCAAACATTTTTTACAAAGGAATTGAAGAAGAAGACCACTCAAAGACCACTCGAAGGACCCCAAAGGACCCTGAAGGGCAAGTACCCTTGTGGGGGGCTCTCGACAACCAAGGAATAGACCTTTCTTAAGGCCTAAAGGAACACCTTCCCTTCAGGAGGTTCCAAAGACATTTTTTATAAAGGGATGATCAAAGGCCTGTAGGTTGGTTTCTATAGACTCTGTAGGTTGATTTTTATAGACTTTGTAGGCCTAATTTCTATGGACTCTATAGGTTGGTTTCTACGGACTCCACAGGTTGATTTCTACAGACTTCGCAGGTTAATTTCTAAGTACTCTGTAGGTTGATTTGTATGGACTCTACAAGCCTGATTTCTATGGACTCTGTAGGTTAATTTCTATGGACTTGTTTCTATAGACTCTGTAGGCTTATTTCTACAGACTCCATAGGTTTGTTTCTATGGAATCGAAAGACTAAGAGAAAGAAAAGGCTTATAAGAAAGAGGATGAACTATTGAACCTTAAACCAAAAAGGTTCAACAAGTTCAACAGTTTAGAGAAAGCTCTGAGCAAAGAAAAAAAGTGGAAGATTCTAGAGACCAGTTCAAAGAGATGGTTCAACTAAAGAGTAAAGAAGGGTTTGAACTATGAAGGTGATGGAACCAAGGAGCTGAGAAGGCCACTCGAACCATTGAAATAGTGAACCAATGACATCTCCATGGATGTCAAATTCAGGGTAATGAACTATCCATTGATTTTTAAATGTGGTGCAAACCCTGAAAACAAAATCAGTGACCAGCTAAAAGAGCCAGTAGAAAGGGGAGAAGATATCCCAAGAGCTCAAATTACAACAAGAAAGAGGGAAAGCCTAGAAATATCTACGTAAGATTTATTTCTAGTAGGTGGAATAGTCCACCAAGTAGATATTTGATCTTGCAAACATTAAAAGCGTGGCCTATTTTTCTCCCTTGGAATAAAAGTGAGGGGATAGTCATGCACATATTGGGTGAAAGACTAGATGACCCAAGCCCAGGAGAAGACATTTGAGATGAATCTACATGCCATAATTATGGTAGATGCCTTATTCTAACATGGCCCTCTTTGACCAAATTAAAAATGCATTCAAGGCATTGAATGCAACATGGGTCGCTCCATGAAACAAAGCGCCAAGCCTTTCTTCGCTACTATATATTGTAATCTCCTATTTTATGCAAAGGAGATCTCTCTGATATAGAAGTGAAACTCTACCAAAATTGAAAGGTGATTACTAAGACTTTGAGCTCAGATTGTTGATCATATTTCTTTATATGAATGAGAAAGCAGGTTACTTCTAGACTTTTTATTGTAATAGCTTGTGTCATTTAGGAGATTGTTCTTATGTCCATTTCTTGAAGGCATTCTTGTCCATTTTAATGAAATAAGAAGAAATAATGGAAGTAATCAGGAAGGTGTCCTGAAGCCAACTGTGGGAAGACTTTGTGCTGCCACAATTGTCTCTAACATGTGTGTTTTCAGTTTTTTTTGTGTAAAGGATCTTGGGATGACTTTGTGCCCCCATTATCCTTTGTATTTCACTCTTGGGTAGTTGAGGTGGAGACTTTTCTGCTACACTTCATTATGCTGGTTATTGCATCTAGTTCTAGTTACTTTTACTACCAAACAAGATTCCTATTGTTTTTTGAAGAACACTTCTGAAAGAAGAGAAGTATCTATAGTGATTTCACCAGGATTTCTCCTTTGTTTGTGAACATCATCTCTAAAAGAAGAGAGATGGATGGTGTTATCCCACCCTTGAGTGTTATTTTTTGCATATATATAGTATATAGCTCTTCATAGTTATAGGGAGCCTCTCCTTGATGAGAGGAGAGATTTGTCCCCTTTTGATGTGGTAAACCTACACATCTGGCTGACCAATCTCCCTTACTATGGTTGAAATGACCTATTTTACTCATTAGTTATCTGGTGATAAAATATTCACCCAACAATTTTTTGGCAACTCTGTTGGGGAATGATGAGCATTTCCAATCCTTTTCTAGTCCATTGAAATTGAAGCATTTCATATCACTGGGGAATGACGTGAAGTATGAAAGAACACTGCCAGCTTCACACCAAAAACTTTTTGGTGATTCTGTTGGGGAAGAATGCGCAGTTTGAAGCCTCAAGCTTCGAGCTAAATTAGGGCTAGTTCTTTTCCATTTTTATTCTACAATCTAGCAACTCCAAGTTATAATAGAAGCCAGAGAGGCCAGGGTGTTGTCGACCCTATTTTTGAGTTGGTGAAGTAGGGCAATTTCAATTTGTTTCCTCCATAACTTCAAGTTCAATGAACTAGGATTCTTCCTCTTACCAATACCAGGTCACCAATATAAGGCAGAGCTTCTTTTTCTATGGTTAGCAGAGCTTTTCCTATACATACTCCACCCAGATTTATTATCCCCACTTTCTATAATCAAATCATGGTGGTTTAAGGCCTCTAGGGTAACTCTTTTAGCCCACTCAATTTAACTCCACCTCTACATGAGCTACCATGTAGTTTAAGGAAGAATTTCCCCAAATTCTTTGGTTATGGGAGAGTTCATCCTAATGAACACTTTGTAGATTTTAGCATAGACTGTGGTGTGATAGGCATGGAGTATGAGGACGTAGCAGTCAGGCTATTTGTGGAAACATTGCAAGGTGCTGTTGTAGACTGATTCTATCATTTTTAGGCCTAGATTGTGACTAACTAGAACACTCTCAAATCTAAGTTTGAAGCAAGGTTCAAGCCTATAGAAGATGTGCATGCCCTGTTGGCCCAGCTCACATAGATGAAGAAAGAACCTCATGAACTTATGAGGGACTTCATTGCCAAATTTGACAAACTAAGGAATAGGATTCCTAAAATTGCTTAGCCAACACCTGAGAACCTTAATTGTTTCTTCATCAACTCATAGCTACCTGAAGTGAGTTATTTACTGAGACGTGCTGGCCACATAGACCTTGTCGCTACTCAAGATTTAGCCTCTGAGGTGGAGGATGATCTTATCTTGGTAGGAAAGATAATAAGAGACCCTAACAAAGTTTAAACTTCTTTATCCTTCAAATATTCATCTATAGGAACCACTAATACAATGGTGTAAAAGCTGGCAAATGAGTTGCTAGCTCTCAGAAATAAAATGTCGCAAGGGATGTCATCTGCCCCTTCGTACAGAGATATACCAAGGAGGACATTCCCCAATCAGTCATACCAAGGCAATGCTTCCAAGAATCAAGGGTAGCCAAATCATCTTCCTCCCCCTCAGGGAAAACTTGCCATTGAAGCTCTTCCAACTAATTCTATAGTTAGATATCTTGAAATAGAATCTGATTTCTCTTTCTAGCCTAAATTGAACCAAAAAAATGATGCTGATCTCTTTGTAGAAGACCAAGAAGAATCAGCTGGTGACTCCAACATTGGTTTCCTAAATTACCAAGATGAACCCAAAAGTGAAGGTAAAGTAGTTTATGGATCATATGCTATTTTCACCTGGTCTAAGAACTAGTTAGCCCAGCAAGCTGATAAGGACAAAATAAGAAAAGGATCTCAACCTGTAGTTTCAATTGCTAATCGGGAAATCACTCTACCTTTTCAAGCAAAGGACCTGGTGATTGATAAAAAAGTAAGTACCCCAAATGTTTCTACACCTTCAACTTCAATTTCGTAGATCAGTCCTCCCCCTCCTAAAAACTAGAAGGATGAACTCCCTTCCCCTATTCATAATTCATTTCAGACATTTGACATAGTCGACCATGTCAAGAAAACTAAAATTTAAATGTCTGAATTTGAATTCTTGCAATCCAACCCTGAGCAGTTGGATAAGTTAGTGGAATGTGTGAAGAATAAAACCATCTCTATAGGACCAACTGTTCCAAAGGTGACTCCCACGTCCACCCAAAATAACCTTGTCATTGCTCCTTTTGCTGCCCTCGAAAGGACTGAACCATTTTATGTCTCCCTATTGATAAATAGACATCAGCTAAACAATTGTATCATAGACTCAAGTGCATATAAAAATGTCATGCCTACCACAATATCTGAATCCCTTGGTCTCACATTGACTAAGACATTTGGGAGATGTTTCTCCATGGAGAACAAACAAGTGCCACTGTTGGGAGAAATCAAGGACACCTAATTTGTGTTTACAACATTCCTGAATAAGAGGATCAAGATGACAGTCCTAGTGGCTGATGTCCCAGCCTCCTACAACATCTTTCTTGGACAAAATTTTTGCAAGGATGTTGGTGGTGAGTTGAGCATGAACCTGTCTAAAGCAAGGATACCAATCAAAGGCATCATGCAGAGATTGCTCCCTGAGAAGGAAGCAAAATATGTGGTCACTCAAACATCAGTACCTAAAGCTCAAATTCTATTTGAGTCTTTAGGCATGGGTAATTACTTCTTGACTACAAAGGATGTTCCCATCTTAATTGATGAAAACTTTGAAAATGACAATATAAAAATTGGTTCAGATAAAATAACAAAAGACATGATAGAGCACAGTGTAAGCCCAAAGGAACCCTCTCCTCCACACAAAGAGAAATCTAAGGTAAAAATAGTTCCTGATAACGTATGGATACTATAATTTGATGGAAGTTGTTCTTCTATAGGTTCAAGAGCTAGGATTGTGTTGATATCTCCTCAAGGAGATTTTTTCCTTCCTCATACAAGTTATAGTTTAATAACACCAATAACACTGTTGAGTATGAATCATTGCTGCTTGGATTGAAGACTGCTCAAGACAAGGGCATCAAGGTCCTTCATGCCAAAGGAGATGTTGAGCTGGTGGTTTGTTAGGTGAGAAACCTATACCAAACCAAAAATGAGAGATTGCATCATTACCACAATCTAGTTTGGGATCAAATTGAAAGACTTGATGCTTTCAGTATCTCTGTAGTACTCAGGGAATTCAATGACTGAGCCGATGCATTAGCTATTTCAGCAACTCTTCTAGTTCCTCACCCTAATTTTAAGGGAGATATGTACATTATCAAACTGGTCTTTTGACTAAGTGTGCCTAATAATGCCAATCATTGGCAAGTGTTCAATGGTGACAACTAAATAATTGCCTTCTTAGAATAAAAAGACAACTTTAAATAGCTTCACTTCGAAGGCAGTGAGCCTTAAAAGCTTGAACTAACCTCTGAATCAAGTTTAGACACAGATGAAGAATTCCTATATTTTAAAGGGAATAAAATCCCAAAAGGCTTGGTTTCCCTTGAGAAGCTATTTGACAAACATGATAGGTTCATCAAACATTAACAAATAGATTCAAGCTCCTCTCAGGAGTTTGATCAGATAAATTTGGGTACCAAGGGAAACCCCAAGATGGTGAACATTGGGAAGTGTTGCACTCAGGAAGAGAAACTCAAATTCACTACTCTGCTCTGCTAGTACATAGATGTTTTGGCATACTCCTATGATGATTTGAAGTTGCTCAGGCCTAAAAAATTTTACCATGAAATTCCTCTCAAAAGTGATTTAGTGTCTTACAAGAAAAAAGCCAGGAAGTAAAATCCAAAGATATCAGGTACTATTCTGTTTGAAATACAAAAAATGATGAATACTAGGATAATTTTCCCAATCCATCATTCTACATGGATTATAAACATAGTACTTGTGAGAATAAAGAATGGAAAAATTTACCTCCACATGGATTTTAGAAACTTGAATCAGTCATCCTTAAAGGATAACTATCCCCTGCCCATCATGGACCAATTTATTCAAACGGTCTCCAATTCAGAGATGTTATCAATGCTAGATGGCTTCTCAGAATACAATCAAGTTGAAGTTGGTGAAGCAGACTAGCATAAGACTATCTTCACCACACCTTGGGGCACCTTTGTATATCAAAGAATGCCATTTGGCCTTATAAATGCTGGCACCACTTTCCAGAGAGAAATGGACCTTGATTTCAAAGAAAAAATAGGTAAGTTTGCTATGGTATACCTTGATGACTTGACCATATTTTCCAAGCATCACCCTAATCATGTGCACCATTTGTAACAAGTGTTGGAATGATGATGCCAGAATGGGATTTCTCTAAATCCCAAGAAGTCTATTTTAGGGTAATAAAAGGGAAACTCCTTAAACACATTGTATCCTGAGAATGCATAAAGATTGACTCAGATAGAGTCAAGTCCATCTAGGAGCTTACCCTATCTACAAGTAAAACTACAATTCACTCTTTCTTTGAAAAAGTGAATTTTTTACGAAGGTTCATCCCTAAGTTTATTGAGAAGACTTGCCACATTGTAAACATGATGAAGGGAAAGGCCACTTTCAGCTAGACTAAAGAAGGAAAATTGGCATTCTGATACATCAAGACAGCTATTGCCCATGCCCCAATTCTAGTTTGTCTTAATTATACCAAGGATTTCACAATGTATAGTTATGCTTCTGAGCACACACTTTCAATAATTCTGGTTCAACAGAACAAAGGTGTGGAATCTCCCATATCCTTCATGAGCTATCCTCTCAAAGCTCATGAAATAAATTATTCAAACATGGAGAAGCATGTTTATGTAGTGGTAAAGGTAGTAAATCAATTTCATTTTTACATCTTGAATTCACAAGTTACTGCCCTAGTTCTTGATACCACAATCAAATCCATATTAACTTAGCAAGAGTTTGGAACCAAAAGGGGCAATTGGATTGCTAAAATATAGGAGTTTGATCTTATTATCAAACCAATGAAGCTTGTAATAGGAAGGGGCCTCTACCAATTTATTACTGACAACAGACCCAAAGAAGCAGGGCATGAAGAAATAAAAGTGGAAGTCATGCCAACAGTCCTCTTTGTCTCTACCACGGATGAGTGGTATTCAAGTATTGCTCATTTCCTTACTTATGGTGAGTGTCTCGCTCACCTTTCTCGTAAAGAAAGGAGGACTATTAAATTGAATGCTGCCAATTTTGTCTTCTAGGACAATGACCTATAGAAGAGGATCCTTGATGGAGTGTTCCTTCGATGCATGGATAAAGAACAACATAACCAACTTTTGAAGTCCTTCCATAATCTAGCCTGTGGAGGACATTTTTTTGCTCTTGTAACTACCCATAAAATTTTATGAGCTAGGTATTACTAGCCTACTCTATTTCAAGATGCATACAAATGGGTACGAAGATGTGAACTATGCTAACAGTTCATAGGAAGACCCAAGTTAGTTGCTCTGCCTCTCAAACTAGTGGTGATAGAAGAGCCATTTCAACAATGGGGAATCGATTTCATTAGTGCTATAAACCCATCTTCAAGTGTTGGACATGATTATGTCCTCATAGCCACAAATTACTTCACCAAATGGGTGAAAGCAATTCTAACCAAGCATGCTACTTTAGAAGTGGTATGCGACTTCCTCAAGGAAAACATCATTTCTAGGTTTAAGGTCCCAACCAAGATTGTGACAGATAATGTAGCCTATTTCACTTCTCATGAGATCACTCAGTTCTATTTTTATTATGGGATTACCCTCTCCAATTCCTCTAATTATTTTTTATAAGGGAATGGCCAAGCTGAATCAAGCAACAAGAACCTAGTGACCATCATTAGGAAGTTGTTGGATGACAACCAATGAACATGGCATAAATCATTGGTTGATTCTTTATGGATAGATAGAATTACACCCAAAAAGGTGATAGGTATGTCACCATTTTAACTTTTTTATGGTTTCAATGCAGAGATACCAATCACCCTAGAATTGCCAGCATTGAAATTGGCAAAGGCCGTCGAAGATCAAACATATAAAAGCTCCATCGATAAGAGGATCATGTGTTTAACTGAGCTGGATGAGAAGTGAACTATGGTGGTGGACCAAATTGTTATGCATCAAAGTCTAGTGAAGAAGCTCTTTGACTAGAAAGTAAGAACTCGTGATTTCTAGATTGGAGATCAAGTCCTGTTATGGGACAAAAGGAGAGAACTAAAGGGAATGCATGGGAAATTTGATTCCCTATGGAGAGGCCCATTTACTATCCATCAGTGCAATGGTGAAAATAGTTTCTTGTTGAAGTATCAAGATGGCATGCCCTTTTCTTTGCCTCATAATGGGCAGCATCTGAAGCACTTTAATTCTTGAAGTATCAAATAAGATCACCTGTACATATGTATATTTGTAGTCTTTAGTTCTATTTTGTGCTTTTTATTTTCATTTTTGGTGCCTTTCTTTTTTGGTTAGCATGACTTTGTATCCCAATGGAATACTTAAAGGCACTGGAGATTCTAGTTTTTACTCCCCTCAGCTATTCCAAAATTTCAACTGAAGGAAGTTCCCCAACTAGAGCCAACTATTGTTCCCAAAATCTATCACTCATTTTTGGGACAACACATAAACTATTTTGGTCTTGTAGGCCAAAATTCTCTCTTCCCTTCTCAAAAAATTGTTCTAAGCATTCAAATTCTTCATTATTCAAGCTTTTTTAGTTAAGGGACTATCAAGTTTAATGACTTCAATAGGCAAGCTCTCACAAAGGAACAAGTTCCTAACACTTAGGCAATTTCAAGGTTGGTTCAATGCCTCAGTTTAACTAAAATTGTCCATTAGCAAGCTTCAAAGAAAGGATTTAACCATTGAACCCCACTTCCAAAAGGTTCAAAGGTTCAATGGGTTCTAAGTTTCAATGACATCGCCAAACTTAAAGAGTTAAGCCCTTCAGAAAAAGTTCAAAGTTCAACCGCTTCGACAAATTCAACAACTTCAAAAGACTTAACAAAAAGAAGAAAGATTGAACCATTGAACCTTGAACAAAAAAGGTTCAAAGGTTCAATGAGATCAGCTCAACAAGATTGGTTCAAGTGGTTAATTGAATGAGCGGGACACAAGATTGAACCATTGAACCAAATTTGGTTCAATCAATCGGTTCAATCGGAAGGTTCAAAGGAGTCCCCCAAAGTGAAAAAGCCAAGTTCCCTTGCGGAGGGAAATGAACCAAAGGCCAAGTACCCTTGTGGAGGGTAGTGAAAAAAATCAAACAAAAGAAGATATCCTTTGGAAAGGTTTTTCATGGCAAATTTTACAAGGGAAATCCTTCGAATAAAATGTTCAAAGGAATTCTTTCAGACATTTTGTTCGAAGGAATGATCAAAGGCCTAACGGAAAGTGGCTAAGTCAAGGAAATATTTCCTTCAGACAAAATGTCTGAAGGAATTCCTTCAGACACTTTTTCCAAAGGAATTGAAGAAGAAGACCACTCGAAGACCACCCAAAGGACCCCAAAGGACCCCGAAGGGAAAGTACCCTTGCGGGGGGCTCTCGACAACCAAGGAATAGACCTTTCTTAAGGCCTAAAGGGACACCTTCCCTTCAGGAGGTTCCAAAGACATTTTTTCTAAAGGGATGATCAAAGGCCTGTAGGTTGGTTTCTACAGACTCTGTAGGTTGATTTTTATAGACTCTGTAGGCCTAATTTCTATGGACTCTATAGGTTGGTTTCTACGGACTGCATAGGTTGATTTCTACAGACTCCGCAAGTTAATTTCTAAGTACTCTGTAGGTTGATTTGTATGGACTCTACAGGCCTGATTTCTATGGACTCTATAGGTTAATTTCTATGGACTTGTTTCTACAGACTCTATAGGCTTATTTCTACAGACTCCATAGGTTTGTTTCTATGGAATCGAAAGACTTAGAGAAAGAAAAGGCTTATAAGAAAGAGGATGAACTGTTGAACCTTAAACCAAAAAGGTTCAAAGGTTCAACAAGTTCAACAGTTTAGAGAAAGATCTGAGCAAATAAAAAAAGTGGAAGATTCTAGAGACCAGTTCAAAGAGATGGTTCAACTAAAGAGTAAAGAAGGGTTTGAACTATGAAGGTGATGGAACCAAGGAGCTGAGAAGGCCACTCGAACCATTGAAATAGTGAACCAATGACATCTCCATGGATGTCAAATTCAAGATAATGAACTATCCATTGATTTTTAAATGTGGTGCAAAACCTAAAAACAAAATTAGTGACCAGCTGAAAGAGCCAGTAGAAAGGGGAGAAGATATCCCAAGAGCTCAAATTACAACAAGAAAGAGGGAAAGCCTAGAAATATCTATGTAAGATTTATTTCTAGTAGGTGAAATAGTCCACTAAGTAGATATTTGATCTTGCAAACATTAAAAGCGCGGCCTATTTTTCTCCCTTGGAATAAAAGTGAGGGGATAGTCATGCACATATTGGGTGAAAGACTAGATGACCCAAGCCTAGGAGAAGACATTTGAGATGAATCTACATGCCATAATTATGGTAGATGCCTTATTCTAATATGGCCCTCTTTGACCAAATTAAAAATGCATTCAAGGCATTGAATGCAACATGGGTCGCTCCATGAAACAAAGCGCCAAGCCTTTCTTCGCTACTATATATTGTAATCTCCTATTTTATGCAAAGGAGATCTCTTTGATATAGAAGTGAAACTCTACCAAAATTGAAAGGTGATTACTGAGACTTTGAGCTTAGATTTTTGATCATATTTCTTTATATGAATGAGAAAGCAGGTTACTTCCAGACTTTTTATTGTAATAGCTTGTGTCATTTAGGAGATTGTTCTTATGTCCATTTCTTGAAGGTATTCTTCTCCATTTTAATGAAATAAGAAGAAATAGTGGAAGTAATCAGGAAGGTGTCCTGAAGCCAACTGTGGGAAGACTTTGTGCTGCCACAATTGTCTTTAGCGTGTGTGTTTTCAGTTTTTTTTGTGTAAAGGATCTTGGGATGACTTTGTGCCCCCATTATCCTTCGTATTTCACTCTTGGGCAGTTGAGGTGGAGACTTTTTTACTACACTTCATTATGTTGGTTATTGCATCTAGTTCTAGTTAATTTTACTACCAAACAAGATTCCTATTGTTTTTTGAAGAACACTTCTAAAAGAAGAGAAGTATCTATAGTGATTTCACCAGGATTTCTCCTTTGTTTGTGAACATCATCTCTAAAAGAAGAGAGATGGATGGTGTTATCCCACCCTTGAGTGTTATTTTTTGCACATATATAGTATATAGCTCTTCATAGTTATAGGGAACCTTTCCTTGATGAGAGGAGAGATTTGCCCCCTTTTGATGTGGTAAACCTGCACATCTGGCTGACCAATCTCCCTTACTATGGTTGAAATGACCTATTTTGCTCATTAGTTATCTGGTGATAAAATATTCACTCAACAATTTTTTGGCAACTCTATTGGGGAATGATGAGCATTTCCAATCCTTTTTTAGTCCATTCAAATTGAAGCATTTCATATCACTGGGGAATGACGTGAAGTATGAAAGAACACTGCCAGCTTCACACCAACAATTTTTTGGTGATTCTACTGGGGAAGAATGTGCAGTTTGAAGCCTCAAGCTTCAAGCTAAATTAGGGCTAGTTCTTTTCCATTTTTATTCTACAATCTAGCAACTCCATGCTATAATAGAAGCCAAAGAGGCCAGGGTGTTGTTGACCCTATTTCTGAGTTGGTGCAGTAGGGCAATTTCGATTTGTTTCCTCCATAACTTCAAGTTCAATGAACTAGGATTCTTCCTCCTACCAATACCAGGTCACGAATATAAGGCAGAGCTTCTTTTTCTATGGTTAGCAAAGCTTTTCCTATACATACTCCACCCAGATTTATTATCCCCACTTTCTATAATCAAATCATGGTGGTTTAAGGCCCCTAGGGTAACTCTTTTAGCCCACTCAATTTAACTCCACCTCTACATGAGCTACCATGTAGTTCAAGGAAGAATTTCCCCAAATTATTTGGTGATAGGAGAGTTCATCCTAATGAACACTTTGTAGATTTTAGCATAGACTGTGGTGTGATAGGCATGGAGTATGAGGACGTAGTAGTCAGGCTATTTGTGGAAACATTGCAAGGTGCTGATGTAGATTGATTCTATCATTTTTAGGCCTAGATTGTGACTAACTAGAACACTCTCAAATCTAAGTTTGAAGCAAGGTTCAAGCCTATAGAAGATGTGCATGCCTTGCTGGCCCATCTCACATAGATGAAGAAAGAACCTCATGAACTTATGAGGGACTTCATTGCCAAATTTGACAAACTAAGGAATAGGATTCCTAAAATTGCTTAGCCAACACCTGAGAACCTTAAATGTTTCTTCATCAACTCATAGTTACCTAAAGTGAGTTTTTTACTGAGACGTGTTGGCCACATAGACCTTGTTGCTACTCAAGATTTAGCCTCTGAGGTGGAGGATGATCTTATCTTGGTAGGAAAGATAATAAGAGACCCTAACAAAGTTTAAACTTCTTTATCCTTCAAATATTCATCTATAGGAACCACTAATACAATGGTGTAGAAGCTCACAAATGAGTTGCTAGCTCTCAGAAAGAAAATGTCGCAAGGGATGTCATCTGCTCCTTCATACAGAGATATACCAAGGAGGACATTCCCCAATCAGTCATACCAAGGCAATGCTTTTAAGAATCAAGGGTAGCCAAATCATCTTCCTCCCCCTCAGGGAAAACTTGCCATTGAAGCTCTTCTAACTAATTCTATAGTTAGATATCTTGAAATAGAATCTGATTTCTCTTTCTAGCCTGAATTGAACCAAAAAAATGATGTTGATCTCTTTGTAGAAGACCAAGAAGAATCAGCTGGTGACTCCAACATTGGTTTCCTAAATTACCAGGTTGAACCCAAAAGTGAAATTAAAGTAGTTTATGGATCATATGCTATTTTCACCTGGTCTAAGAACCAGTTAGCCCAGCAAGTTGACAAGGACAAAATAAGAGAAGGATCTCAACTTGTAGTTTCAATTGCTAAGCGGGAAACCACTCTGCCTTTTCAAGCAAAGGACCTGGTGATTGATAAAAAAGTAAGTACCCCAAATGTTTCTACACCTTCAAATTCAATTTTGTAGATCAGTCCTCCCCCTCCTAAAAACTAGAAGGATGAACTCCCTTCCCCTATTCATAATTCATTTCAGACATTTGACATAGTCGACCATGTCAAGACAACTAAAATTTAAATGTCTGAATTTGAATTCTTGCAATCCAACCCTGAGCAGTTGGATAAGTTAGTGGAATGTGTGAAGAATAAAACCATCCCTGTAGGACCAACTATTCCAAAGGTGACTCCCACGTCCACCCGAAATAACCTTGTCATTGCTCCTTCTGCTGCCCCTGAAAGGACTGAACCATTTTATGTCTCCCTGCTGATAAATAGACATCAGCTAAACAATTGTATCATAGACTCAAGTGCATATAAAAATGTCATGCCTACCACAGTATCTGAATCCCTTGGTCTCACATTGACTATGACATTTGGGAGATGTTTCTCCATGGAGAACAAATAAGTGCCACTGTTGGGAGAAATCAAGGATGCCTAATTTGTGTTTACAACATTCCTGAATAAGAGGATCAAGATGACAGTCCTGGTGGCCGATGTCCCAGCCTCCTACGACATCTTTATTGGACAAATTTTTTGCAAGGATGTTGGTGGTGAGTTGAGCATGAACCTGTCTAAAGCAAGGATACCAATCAAAGGCATCATGCAGAGATTGCTCCCTGAGAAGGAAGCAAAATATGTGGTCACTCAAACATCAGTACCTAAAGCTCAAATTCTATTTGATTCTTTAGGCATGGGTAATTACTTCTTGACTATAAAGGATGTTCCCATCTTAATTGATGAAACCTTTGAAAATGACAATATAAAAATTGGTTTAGATAAAATAACAAAAGACATGATAGAGCACAGTGTAAGCCCAAAGGAACCCTCTCCTCCACACAAAGAGAAATCTAAGGTAAAAATAGTTCCTGATAACGTATGGATACTATAATTTGATGGCAGCTATTCTTCTATAGGTTCAAGAGCTAGGATTGTGTTGATATATCCTCTAGGAGATATTTATCCTTCCTCATACAAGTTATAGTATAATAACACCAACAACACTGATGAGTATGAATCGCTGCTGCTTGGATTGAAGACTGCTCAAGACAAGGGCATCAAGCTCCTTCATGCCAAAGGAGATGTTGAGCTGGTGGTTTGTTAGGTGAGAAACCTGTACCAAACCAAAAATGAGAGATTGCATCATTACCACAATCTAGTTTGGGATCAAATTAAAATCCTTGGTGCTTTCAGTATCTCTGTAGTACTCAGGGAATTCAATGACTGAGCTGATGCATTAGCTATTTCAGCAACTCTTCTAGTTCTTCACCCTAATTTTAAGGGAGATATGTACATTATCAAACTGGTCTTTTGACTAAGTGTGCCTAATGATGCCAATCATTGGCAAGTGTTTAATGGTGACAACTAAATAATTACCTTCTTAGAATAAAAAGACAACTTTAAACATCTTCACTTCGAAGGCAGTGAGCCTCAAAAGCTTGAACCAACCTCTGAATCAAGTTTAGACACAGATGAAGAATTCCTATATCTTAAAGGGAATAAAATCCCAAAAGGCTTGGTTTCCCTTGAGAAGAAATTTTACAAACATGATAGGTTCATCAAACATTAACAAATGGATTCAAGCTCCTCTCAGGAGTTTGATCAGATAAATTTGGGTAGCAAGGAAAACCCCAAGATGGTGAACATTGGGAAGTGTTGCACTCAGGAAGAGAAACTCAAATTCACTACTCTGCTCTGCTAGTACATAGATGTTTTGGCATACTCCTATGATGATTTGAAGTTGCTCAGGCCTAAAAAACTTTACCATGAAATTCCTCTCAAAAGTGATTTAGTACCTTACAAGAAAAAATCCAGGAAGTACAATCCAAAGATATCAGGTACTATTCTGTTTGAAATACAAAAAATGTTGAATACTAGGATAATTTTCCCAATCCATCATTCTACATGGATTACAAACATAGTACCTGTGAGAAAAAATAATGGAAAAATTTACCTCTACATGGATTTTAGAAACTTGAATCAGTCATCCTTAAAGGATAACTATCCCCTGCCCATCATGGACCAATTTCTTCAAATGGTCACCAGTTTAGAGATGTTATCAATGCTAGATGGCTTCTCAGGATACAATCAAGTTGAAGTTGGTAAAGCAGATCAGCATAAGACTATCTTCACCACACCTTGGGGCACCTTTGTATATCAAAGAATGCCATTTGGCCTGATAAATGCTGGCACCACTTTTCAGAGAGAAATGGACCTTGATTTCAAAGACAAAATAGGTAAGTTCACTATGATATACCTTGATGACTTGACCATCTTTTCCAAGCATCACCCTAATCATGTGCACCATTTATAACAAGTGCTGGAATGATGATGCCATAATGGCATTTCTCTAAATCCTAAGAAGTCTATTTTAGGGTAATAAAAGGGAAACTCCTTAAACACATTGTATCCTAAGAATGCATAAAGATTGACTCAGATAGAGTCAAGTCCATCTAGGAGCTTACCCTATCTACAAGTAAAACTACAGTTCACTCTTTCTTTGAAAAAGTGAATTTTTTATGAAGGTTCATCCCTAAGTTTACTGAGAAGACTTGCCACATTGTAAACATGATGAAGGGAAAGGCCACTTTCAGCTAGACTGAAGAAGGAAAATTGGCATTCTGATACATCAAGATAGCTATTGCCCATGCCCCAATTCTAGTTTGTCCTAATTATACCAAGGATTTCACAATATATAGTTATGCTTCTGAGCACACACTTTCAATAATTCTGGTTCAACAGAACAAAGAAGGTGTGGAATCTCCCATATCTTTCATGAGCTATCCTCTCAAAGCTCATGAAATAAAGTATTCAAACATGGAGAAGCATGTTTATGCAGTGGTAAAGGTAGTAAATCAATTTCATTTTTACATCTTGAATTCACAAGTTACTACCCTAGTTCTTGATACCACAATCAAATCCATATTAACTTAGCAAGAGTTTGGAACCAAAAGGGGCAATTGGATTGCTAAAATCTAGGAGTTTGATCTCATTATCAAACCAATGAAGCTTGTAATAGGAAGGGGCCTCTACCAATTTATTGCTGACAATAGACCCAAAGAAGCAGGGCATGAAGAAATAGAAGTGGAAGACATGCCAATAGTCCTCTTTGTCTCTACCACAAATGAGTGGTATTCAAGTATTGCTCATTTCTTTACTTAGGGTGAGTGTCTCGCTCACCTGTCTCGTAAAGAAAGGAGGACTATTAAATTGAATGCTGCCAATTTTGTCTTCTGGGACAATGACCTGTAGAAGAGGATCCTTGATGGAGTGTTCCTTCGATGCATGGATAAAGAACAACATAACCAACTTTTGAAGTCCTTCCATAATCTAGCCTGTGGAGGACATTTTTTTGCTCTTGTAACTACCCATAAAATTCTATGAGCTAGGTATTACTAGCTTACTCTATTTTAGGATGCATACAAATAGGTATGAAGATGTGAACTATGCTAACAATTCATAGGAAGATCCAAGTTAGTTGCTCTGCCTCTCAAACTAGTGGTAATAAAAGAGCCATTTCAGCAATGGGGAATCGATTTCATTAGTGCTATAAACCCATCTTCAAGTGTTGGACATGATTATGTCTTCATAGCCACAAATTACTTCACCAAATGGGTGAAAACAATTCCAACCAAGCATGCTACTTTAGAAGTGGTATGCGACTTCCTCAAGGAAAACATCATTTCTAGGTTTAGGGTCCCAACCAAGATTGTGACAGATAATGTAGCCTATTTCACTTCTCATGAGATCACTGAGTTCTATTTTTATTATGGGATTACCCACTCCCATTCCTCTAATTATTTTCCATAAGGGAATGGCCAAGCTGAATTAAGCAACAAGAACCTAGTGACCATCATTAGGAAGTTGTTGGATGACAACCAATGAACATGGCATAAAGCATTGGTTGATTCTTTATGGACAGATAGAATTACACCCAAAAAGGTGATAGGTATGTCACCATTTTAACTTTTTTATGGTCTCAATGCAGAGATACCAATCACCCTAGAATTGCCAGCATTGAAATTGGCAAAAGCCGTCGAAGATCAAACATATAAAAGCTCCATTGATAAGAGGATCATGTGCTTAACTAAGCTTGATGAGAAGTGAACTATGGTGGTGGACCAAATTGTTATGCATCAAAGTCTAGTGAAGAAGCTCTTTGACTAGAAAGTAAGAACTCGTGATTTCTAGATTGGAGATCAAGTCCTGTTATGGGACAAAAGGAGAGAACTAAAGGGAATGCATGGGAAATTTGATTCCCTATGGAGAGGCCCATTTACTATCCATCAGTGCAATGGTGAAAATAGTTTCTTGTTGAAGTATCAAGATGGCACGCCCTTTTCTCTACCTCATAATGGGCAGCATCTGAAGCACTTTAATTCTTGAAGTATCAAATAAGATCACCTGTACATATGTATATTTGTAGTCTTTAGTTCTATTTTGTGCTTTTTATTTTCATTTTTGGTGCCTTTTTTTTTTGGTTAGCATGACTTTGTATCCCAATGGAATACTTAAAGGCACTGGAGATTCTAGTTTTTACTCCCCTCAGCTATTCCAAAATTTCAACTGAAAGAAGTTCCCCAACTAGAGCCAACTATTGTTCCCAAAATCTATCACTCATTTTTGGGACAACACATAAACTATTTTGGTCTTACAGGCCAAAATTATCTCTTCCCTTCTCAAAAAATTGTTCTAAGCATTCAAATTCTTCATTATTCAAGCTTTTTTAGTTAAGGGACTAGCAGGTTTAATGACTTCAATAGGCAAGCTCTCACAAAGGAACAAGTTCCTGAGACTTAGGCAATTTCAAGGTTTGTTCAATGCCTCAGTTTAACTAAAATTGTCCATTAGCAAGCTTCAAACAAAGGATTGAACCATTGAACCCCACTTCCAAAAGGTTCAAAAGTTCAACAGGTTCAAAGGTTCAATGACGTCAACAAGCTTAAAGAGTTAAGCACTTCTTTAAAAGTTCAAAGTTCAACTACTTTAGTAAGTTCAACAGCTTCAAAAGACTTAACAAAAAGAAGAAAGATTGAACCATTAAGCCTTGAACCTTGAACCAAAAAGGTTCAAAGGTTCAAAGGTTCAATGAGATTGGTTCAAGAAGATTGGTTCAAGTAGTCAATTGAATGAGCAGGACACAAGATTGAACTATTGAACCGTTGAACCAAAGTTGGTTCAATTGGTCGGTTAAAAGGAGTCCCCCAAAGTGAAAAATCCAAGTGCCCTTATGGAGGGCAGTAAACCAAAGGCCAAGTGCCCTTGTGGAGGGCAGTGAACAAAAGAAGATATCCTTCGGAAAGGTTTTCCATGGTAAATTTTATAAGGGAAATCCTTAGGACAAAATGTCCAAAGGAATTCCTTCAGACATTTTGTCTGAAGGAATGATCAAAGGCCTGAGAAAAAGTGGCTAAGGAAAGGAAAGATTTCCTTCAGATAAAATGTCTGAAGGAATTCCTTCAGACATTTTGTTTGAAGGAATTGAAGAAGAAAACTACCTGAAGACCGCTCGAAGGACCCCAAAGGGCAGGTACCCTTGCAGGGGGATCTCAGTGACTAGGGAATGGACCTTTCTCAAGGCCCAAAGGGACACCTTCCCTTTGAGAGGTTCCAAAGACATTTTTTTTGAAGGGATGATCAAAGCCTTACAGGTTGGTTTCTATGGACTCCACAAGTTGATTTTTATGGACTCTATAGGCCTAATTTCTATAGACTTTGCAGGTTGGTTTCTACAGACTCTACAGGTTGATTTCTATAGACTCTACAGATTGATTTCTAAGGAATCCATAGGTTGATTTATATGGACTCTTTAGGCCTGATTTCTATGGACTTTTTAGGTTGATTTCTATGGACTTATTTCTACAGACTCTACAGGATTATTTATACAAACTTCATAGGTTTGTTTCTATGGACTCGAAAGACTTAGAGAAATCAAAGGCTTCTAAGAAAGAGGATGAATCATTAAACCTTGAACCAAAATGGTTTAGAGGTTTAACGGGTTCAATGGTTTAGAGAAAGCTCTAAGCAAAGGAAAGAAGCGAAAGATTCCAGAGAATAGTTCAAAGAGATGGTTCAACTGAAGAGCAAAGAAGGGTTTGAACTAGGAAAGTGATGGAACCAAGGAGCTGAGAAGGCCACCTAAACCATTGAAATAGTGAACCAATGACATCCTCATGGACGTCAAATTTAGGGTAATGAAATATCCATTGATTTTCAAATGTGGCACAGAACCTGAAAACAAACTCAGTGACCAGATGAAGAAGGAGACAAAAGAGCCAATAGAAAGGGGAGAAGATAGCCTGAGAGCTCAAACTGCAACAGGAAAGAAGGAAAGACTAGAAATATCTGCGTAGGAGTTATTTCCAATAGGTGGAATAGTCCACCGAGTAGATATTTGATCTTGCAAAAATTAAAGGTGTGGCCTATTTTTCTCCCTTGGAATAAAAGTGAGGGGATAATCGTGTACATATTGGGTGAAAGACCAGATGACCTAAGCCTAAGAGAAGACATTTAAGATGAATCAACACACCACAATTAAGGTAGATGCCCTGTTCCAACATGGCCCTTTTTGACTAAATTGAAAATGCATTCAAGGCATTGAATGTAGCATGGGTCATTCCATGAAACAAAGTGCCAAGCCTTTCTTGGCTACTATATATTGTAATCTCCTATTTTATGCAAAGGAGATCTCTTTGATATAGAAGCAAAACTCTGCCAAAATTGAAAGGTGATTACTGAGACTTTGAGCTCAAATTGTTGATAATATTTCTTTATATGAATGAGAAAGTAAGTTTCTTCCAGACTTTGTGTTGTAATAGCTTGTGTCATTTAGGAGATTGTTCTTATGTCTATTTCTTGAAGGCATTCTTGTCCATTTTAATGAAATAAGTAGAACTAGTGGAAGTAATCAGGAAGGTGTCCTGAAGCTAACTATGGGAAGACTTTGTGCTGCCACAATTGTCTTTAGTGTGTGTGTGTGTTTTAGTTTCTTTTTGTGTAAACGATCTTGGGATTACTTTATGTCCCCATTATCCTTTGTATTTCACTCTTGGGCAGTTGAGGTGGAGACTTTGTGCTACACTTCATTATGTTGGTTATTGCATCTAGTTCTAGTTAGTTTTACTACCAGACAGGATTCCTGTTGTTTGTTGAAGAACACTTCTGAAAGAAGAGAAGTATCTCCAGTGATTTCACCAAGATTTATCCTTTATTTGTGAACATCATCTCTAAAAGAAGAGAGATGGATGGTGTTATCCTACCCTTGAGTGTTATTTTTTGCATATATATATATATATATATATATATATATATATATATATATATATATATATATATATATATATATATATAGCTCCTCATAGTTATAGGGAACCTCCCCTTGATGAGAGGAGAGATTTGTCCCCTTTTGATGTGGTAAACCTACACATCTGGCTGACCAATCTCCCTTTCTGTGGTTGAAATGACCTATTTTACTCATCAGTTAGCTGGTGACAAAATATTCACCCAACAGATCTTACGTAGGCAACATATTGCCTCTTTATTCAAAGGAAAATTTGTACTATGTGTTTGGTTTGGATAATTTATTTACACCAATTTTTGACTTCAAACAAGACTTTTATCTAGGACAAGACCAACTAATTAACCACTCTTAGATCCTAAATTGACTAGGTTGCTTGGTATTGTTAGAATCCATCAATATACGTCATTTGAGAGGATTTTAAGTGTTCATACAAAAGTAAATGCACATTATATAGTAGGGTTTTTACACCCCTCCTCTCAAATGATAGTACTA
Organism: Torreya grandis; assembly: GCA_037957365.1. Lineage (NCBI taxonomy): Eukaryota > Viridiplantae > Streptophyta > Pinopsida > Cupressales > Taxaceae > Torreya > Torreya grandis. The sequence goes on along the minus strand of JARHVA010000427.1, from coordinate 180,813 downwards.
TGACATGGACCTTGAGGCATACCTTGAGCCAACAATACTTCCATGGCAAGTGGGGATTTGTCTAAGATCTAATATGTTTCTAAATGATCTAGGGGAATCAATTGCATAATGACTTTCATGCCAAAAAATAAAAAATAAAATCATGGATTTTGGGTTTGTATCACTTGGCTTGTTGTAAAAAAGTCTAGTATTTTTACAACCACTACATCCTACTATTCACTCAGTGTAGTGCGATGTACAAAGTACCATTACATCTTGTGTTCAACTCCAAAGGAGCCAAATGAAGTCAATGCTAGGAAATGAAACCCTAGGTCAAAGCTTATCTAAAGAACTTGCTAGAGGTGATGAAGTCCCCCTTACAAGCCAAGTTTGCATAAAAATAAAGAAAACATGAAATAGGACTTTAGGGTCACTTTCAAGGTCACCTAAACTTTGATGAGTTTTTGGCGAGTGCTTTAGATTAATTTCTTTCTTAGCCTTGGACTAGGCCATTTTCAATAGGATTGGCACTTTTGATTCCAAAGGTTCCCTATAGGGGACAAATGGAAGAGCATACATGCAACATCCCTCTTTTTTACATTTTTTTGTTTGATTAAATAATTATTGCAAACAAAATTTGATAAGTGTGTTCAATTTTAAGCCCAAATGAAAGTGAGGTTGTGTTCATTTGACCCCTTGGTCTTAGTTACAAAATTTTAAAGCATTCATCATAAACATCTAAAAATTTTAAACACCAAAACAAAGTTCCTAATTGATTTTTAAGCATGCAAAAGGTGATCTAAACATGTTTTTGTCAAATTTCAAGGTTGGCCCTATAGAAAAAAAAGTTAGCATGTCCCTTAGCTTTGAAGCTCTTTTTGGTTTGAAACAATACAATTTAGAAAAAGAGCTCTTAGGTTTATGTTTTAAGAAAAATGTAGTGACTGATGTCAGTTTATATAACTGATGATGGTTACATTTTTTAACTGATATCGGTTATCCCACTGGTATCAGTTATGCCTAATGATAGGTATACAACTGATGTCAATTTTGCTAACTGACACTAGTTAAGATATGCAATCGATGTCGGTCTTACTTTCTACCATCGGTTACTATGTAAAACTGTGGCAAACAAAAATGGAAAAATAAAGTTAGAAAATCAATTTATAAGACTTTTAAGGGTCTAAATGAATATTTTAAAGTTGTAAAATGATCTTCTTCAAGTGTGAGATGCATCTAGTCCCATTGGGCATGCCATAATGTTATCTAATAATTTGACTCAAGAGAGGATGGTTAGTATAGTGTTAGCTCCAAAATGAAAACAAAATGAAAGAAACACACTAATAACACATCTCTAGGCCTAGACACTAGGGAGAGCTTAGTTAACAAAAAAAATGACAAACACAACTAAAAAGTAAGGAATAAAACACAAAAATTCCTTCACCTTCCTTAGATGCTCCAAATGCCTTTGTAGTAGTGGCTTGCTCAGTTTTGTGCTCATGAAGTCCTTGGTAATGGAAGCTTGACTACCTCCATCTCTCCTTGGCACCTTTAGATTGTAGCTTGGCTTGGTTTGGAATCAATTTATCATGATAACACTAGCTGTAATGGCTTTTTGAAGATATTTTGTATTATAAATTTGCACCAAAAATAGCTTAGAAATGATGTTCATGGTCTCTCTATTTATAGATTTTTTAGAATGTCTAGAATCAACCTGAACCATCTATCTCAAAATTGAGATGTGTGGTTGAGGATTAATTCAAATTTTGGAATTAATTTTATAATTATCCTCATCATGACATTGGAAGAAGGGGTAATTAGGAGGCATGAATCCTGATATTTGTGGCATTTATGGCCTAAAGATGTCTTCCCAAGAAATCAGGTCATTTGATGATGTAGATATTCAATATTCATTTCTAAAAATAAGTATTCAACAAGTTTCCATTTAATTATTAATTAGACCTTGATTTGAGCTAATTAGTTATTAAGCATGTTTAAGTAATTTGTGCATAAATTATGCAAATTGATCAGAATGCCTTGTTATTGGTTCAAAATTTGATTAGATTGGAATTGGAAGGTGATGTCAGATGTGTTGGATCCAATATCCCATGTAGGATGTTACCAACACCAAATAATAAAGGCATGTGTCTTGTATAATATATTTTGATAGGAAAGAGCAATCTAGAGCACTTAGGTACAAAATTAGCATTTTGACTCAAAATGATTTGATCAAAGTTAGCTAGTCCATAAATTGCGTTACCCCATTTAGGGATACCCTGGCCAAAATTGACACTTAAATATGTCATTTTCACATAATTTAGCATGTTTTAGTGTTTTAAGGGCAAATTATGCATTTTGGGTGGAAATTGGCCAAAAGCCTGAATGGAGGTTATCGACAGCCAGATTTAGGTGTTTATAATGCCTTCCAACAACAAGAGAGAATTAAAATCCTTCTTTGGTAAGATAAACTTTATAAGGAAAATAATTTTTGGAATTGTAGATATTTTCAAACCCTTAAATGTTATGTTGAAACAAGATGATAAGATAGATTGGATAATAGAGGCTAAGAGACCTTTTCAAGACATCAATATTGTCATCACTCAAGCTCTAGTTTTGATCAACCTAGAATTCAATAAATATTTATATCTTTATTAATTCACTTTAGAACATACTATAGCTATTGTGCTTACATAGAAGGTGTATGAAAATAAACATCCCATTTCCTTTGTGAGAATCAATCTAAAGGATGCATAGTTGAAATAATCCATGATAGACAAACATATGTATGTGCTGATCAAAACTATAAAAAAATAAGTCATTATATTCTGAGGAAAAAAATTAATGTCATCATCCTAGACCCATCCATCAAGCTTACACTTGGATATAATTAATTAGGAAAAATAAGAGGTTAATGAATGGCCAAACTTTAAGAGTTTGATCTTGAAATTAAGTGATCCAAGAGGTGAGAGGCCAAAGAATCATCCATCTCATGATTAAAATTTATCCACATATTTTCATTGAGAAAATTAATGAGGTTCAGGTAGTTGATGGGGATTGGTACACTCAAATCATCCATTATTCACTCATAGTTACATGTCCCACTAAGCTAAACATAGAGCATAGGTGAACCCTTAGGATTAAATCATCTCACTATATGATCAAGAAAGGATTCCTATACATAAATAAATGAGGGAATATTTTAAGGTGTGTTTCAAGAGAAGAAGCTATTGACATCCCAGACAATCTAAATTAGAATATTAGTAGCTGACATCCCTTATGTGACACAAAAACTCATAAAATTCTAAGGATGGGATACTACTAGCTCACAATATTCAAAGATGCACATAACCATGTTACATCCTACCACAAACTCTAAGTATTTTTAAAAAGGGACATGAATGCTACCATGTTGCTATAACCAATCATTAAAGGATGCCACTTTATCCAATGGGGCCATGACTTTATTGGGATAATTAACCCAAACTCTTCAACAAGGCATAAGTTTGTCCTAACAGATACTAATTATTTTACTAGATGGATATAATCTATGGATACTAAGAATTAAATAAAAATTGACGTCATTACATTTTTCGAATAAAACATACTAACCAAATTTGGCACTTCAATTTCTTTGGTTTGTGATAATGATCAAAATTTCCAGTCTACTAAATTTACAAAGTGGGCTTACAATAACCAAATCACCATCAAGTTATCTTTGAACTACTATCCAAAAGGGTAGGGAATGGATGAATCTACCAATAATAATTTGATATATGCCATTAAATAATCAACACAAGATAAAACAAGAGAATGACATATCTTATTAAAGTATACACTGTGGTAGACCTAACAAGACTCAAGAAAGCTCTCAAGGCTTCACCTTTTCTGCTAGTAAATAGGAAAAAACCACTCTTCTCCATTACTCTTAAAATACCAATGTACCATTTTATTCAAGAGTACATGGGGGAAGATGAAATAATCTAGTCTAGATTACTTGATATAGTCCAAATGGAAGATGAAATAACTAAAACACTACATAAATTCAGAAAACACAAAGGCATTATAAAAATATGGTTTGACAAAAGGTCTAAGATAAAGGCCTTCAATATTTCATAGATGGTGATTATATGAGTTAAAGCACAAGAAAATAAAGGACATCATGATAAGTTCAGTTCTTTGTGGATTGGGCCATATTGTATATCAAAAATCCTAGGTAATAATTCCTTCTACTTGAAGGACCTCCAAGGTAATGACTTCGCTTTTCTAGTTAATGAACATTATAAATAGAGATGCTTTCGATTGACTAAAATTGGAAATGTAGAATTAGGAGTATATTAGATTTCATGTTTTCTAGATTGTATTTTTCTGCTTTCTAGATTAAATTTCATGCTTTCTAGATTAAATTTCATGTTTTCTAGATTATATTTTTCTACTTTATAGATTAAATCTCATTATTTATAAATTATATTTACCACTTTCTTACATTTAATGTTTTGTAATTTTTACATTTACTTTCAGTATATTAGTTTGTATGATTTTTAGATTATTTTTTTAAAATTGTGGAATAGACCAACTGATTTCCTATGTTGAAGTTACAAGAAACTTTCCAAAAACAAGGGGATGATTTACAGAGATGCACAATTGGTCTTTATAAGTATTTATTCTAATAATATTTGAGTGTTTAGGATTAAGGTATGTGTTATGAATAAATTAGGTTTTACTTGGGATGAATGAGTTTACTAGACTTCTAAGATTTACTTTGATATAGTCATGCAAAATTTAGAAATACTTTCTATTTCCAAAGATTAACTGTACTATCACATGTTAAAACTTTGATTGTAGAGAATAAAAATAGAGATGGATACACACTAATAGGGAAATATTGAGTAAAATAAATTTTATTCTACATACACCCAACCAAAGGTGATTCCTCACCATTCTTCTATCTATTTTCCATAAAAGATCACATAAACTGATAGAATATGGGTGGATCAAGTAATCTCTATCAGGGTTATGGACACTTTGCTGGTAGTAGAATAATGATTTGAATGAAATCATAGGTATATTTATTAGGAATATTGATGTATATCTATAAGTAGAGAAATGCTTAGGCTTCCCTTACTATTTGATTACAAACCCTTATGTTAAAATGAAACCTATAGTGTTTATTCATGTCTTTTTTTAAAATCTCATAACCAAGGGAAATTAATTCACAAAAATCACACATTCAAATATAAATAATGGAAAGGGTTAGTATGTGTCATGAGGAAGTAGGTGTCTTTTTTAAGGTCTAGTTTATTCATTCTTATCTTGGTAGAGCTGAGGTTTTCTTATGATGCATTACTAAGATTCTAAGTTCTCAAATACTCAAGAGTATTTTCCCCTTTGAACCACCATTTTTTGTGTCATATCACACACACCCCCTCTTAAAATATAAATAAGGAATTTAATGTCTTATAAACAATAAATACACACCATGGAATTTGAAATTATAAATTAGAGGTCATTTCAAAGTTTGTAGTGTGTTTCAAAGTTACAAAAAGAGGAATGAAAGCTGTGAATAAGCCATAAACATGATTTATCTTTTACCTTTGATTTTATTTCAATTCAAAGTTCTATGTACTTACTATAATTTTTATTTAAAGGATAACTAAGCTAACATGATATGGTTTAAGTTAGTTCTTTACCTATGTTGTGTCTTGAACCAGTTGTTATATTCTTAAATATTTCCCCAAAACACTTATGGGCTTATATACTTTTTTTGAGCACCATTATTATGTTAACCTATATCCCAAGCAAAGAAAATAATTCACCTAAATAAGTGTATCATTAAGATCCATCAATGTGTCATCATCCCACTAACCTAGAGGTGACATCAATAGAGTTCCTTATACAGACTATCTCAAAAAATTAGATTCATTAAAATCCATCCACATGTCATCAACCTACTCACTTAGAGGTAACATTAGTATAGTTCCTTATATAAACTATCTTAAGAAATTGGAGCAGTGAGATCTATCTATGTATCATCATCTTGCTAAACCAAAGGTCATGCCATCAAAGTTATTTTTATAGAATATCCATGGAAATTATATCACATCCATCCATGTGTCATAATCCCACTCATCCAAAAGTGACATCAGTAGAGTTCCTTGTACAGACTATCTTGGGAAATTAGAGTAATGATATTCATCAATATGTCATCATATTACTCACCTAGAGATGACACCACCAGAGTTCTTTGTATGGACTATCTCAACAAATTAGAGTAGTGAGAGCCATCCATGTGTCATCATCCCACTCACCTAAAGGTGACATCAGTAAAGTTACTTATATGGACTATCCCAAACAAACAAAGTAGTGAGAGCCATCCATGTGTCATCATCCCACTCACTTGGAGGTGACATCAATAGAATTTATTTTACACACTATCTTAGGCAAGTGGATCACCAAGAGTCATCCACATATCATCATCATGTTCACTTGAAGGTAAAGTTAGTAGAGTTCCTCATATGGACTATCCAGGGCAAGTGGATCAATGAGATCCATCCATGTGTCATCATCTGGCTAACTTATGGCTAAAATAATAAATTACAAAAATTAATAGCTTAGTTATGAGTGGATTAGGGATACATAGACATGTTTCCCTCAACCACATAAGAAGATAACAAAGACACTGATGCCAAGCCCAAAAACACAAAAAATAAACATTTACCACATTATGTTGATTAGGCATCTAAGTTAAGGTAGAATAATCCACATGGAAATAAAATATAAGGAAATTGACATTATGAAATTCAAATGGAAATAATAGATAGTGAATGAAACAAAATCCATTATTTCCATTAGTTAACATGAATTGGTGAATTAATACATTCAATTCTCAAGACAAACATACCCAAAGTAATATAATTTGAATTGTCATATCCAATCCAATCACATTGCCTTCTATTTATCGAGAGCACATTGTAAATTATGATATCTATTATGACTTAAAAATTATACTCTTCATAGATCATACTTTTTCCACACAAAGTTTCAATGGTCTCTTTATTTCACACTCTAACTCTTTCTACATTATCAATTGTAAGACTAACTAAGTACACTGATATAACATCTGATTCAATATATCCTAATCATGATTCAAATTATTCCTTTGCTATTTAGGATGAGTTTGATGTAGTCAATCCATATAAGGTTGAGGAATAGATTTCAATCTTCACACATAGGTATAAGGATGACTTGATATAAATAAAAGTGACCAGTCTACATAACACAATAACCAAACTAGAGGTAATGCCTTGCATTGACCTATTATCTTATTTATTTTTGAATGGGGAAATCTTTAGGAAAATATTACATTTTAGACTTATAAATACCCCATCAACATACATAACTGGGAATGCTTTTGAGAGATACTATGGACTTATTTTACCAAAAATGACCTATAAGCAGGACATGGTTGATTCATGGCTCCTCACCAACAACATCCACAACAAGTTAAAATAATGGGATGGCTACCGAAGTAACTTTCTGATTCAATACCCCACTTCTTCTATCCCCATTGATGTCTTTATAGCATAGATAATAATTACCATGATCCTACTAAACATAATATATGATTTCTCAACCATTTCTTATGTCAACAAGATATGGGTCTCATTGTTGTCTGTTATCCTAACCTCCAACAAAAGAATAGCTTTGGGAAATCTTATTAGCTCCAATTTGATTCTATGAATCACAAATCTATGAAGCTTACCATATGGTAAATTTTATATGATGTCCTATGTGGTAGATGTTATGACTAAAACTATGTATTCAACATATGAATAACCCTGGCAACCATTCATAGAATACCAAATGAATAATATTTGTGATGAATTCAATGTCATCCATGTATATAACTTTATAAATAAAATGAAAAGGTTAACAAAGACCTTTTACTCTATGGTATACTAGGTTATATACAAGAAGAACATGTCCAAAATATCAGATCCTATAAATATGACTATTCAAAAAAATGGTTACTATTGGTTTTATCCAAAATTAACTATAATCATGATAGAATGTACCAAGGCATACCATTTTTACTTACCCAAACTTGTTACCAAAAAATTAGCTGAGTAGGAAATTGTTACTCAATTTTTTGATAATGTTGATGTTGATTTATGAAGGGATAAGCAAGCATCCATCCACCTAACCCCTCTCAACATTAATCAAATGAAATATATAAGGTAGGAACACTTCCAGTGTGTTGGAACATTAAAGACATAGTATGAATTGAAATGGGCACCTTTTAGACATTAACACCCTTAGAAGAATGTCAAAGAACATATTAAGAGATATGAAAGAAAAGTGAAAATCAATTATGGTCACTAGTCCTATATTCATGAATGTAGAGGATGACACACAGGTTGCTACTAGGATGTGAAGGGTAAACATGTCAATGATTTTAGCATAGAGGATCTAATATGAACCCAAAATTACTAAAGAAGATGCCAAATGGATTTAAAAAGAACAATGTAATTCTAAACCTATTCGTGGACCACCTCCTCACATAGAATCAAACATACAAGAGCAAGCTGGCCCAAATGCAGAAGAAGATATTGAAAAAAGAGTTGAGACTTATCCAAACTCCCCTACATACATATTTGTTGTTGCTTCTCCTCAACACATAACTAGTGAGGAGAGACCTTCACGTCTTACTACAATAGTTAGGATATTTTCCATGTTACTACTATCTCCCTTAACTATAAATTAGCAAGTAAGTCTTCATAATTTATTGTCTCATGTTTCTACTATTTATCCTCCTAGGTCACCCCCTATGGTAAGAAAACCACTAGAAGTAATTGATCAATTTCTTGGGTAACCACCTTCACCACCCATGATTCCTTCATCGGTTACTAATCCCCCCATTTAATTACCATCTATTACCACTGCAATCCTTTCATCTCCTACTCCACCTTCTATATGGTCATCCCCTACTACTCCTAAACTACCAATTATCTTTGAAAGGAAGCCTAAGATTCCTTATATCTCACCTCAAATTTTGGAATTAGAAGGGAAACATGCATAAGTTCTTAGGGAAAGGGATGATAGAAAAAAGGCTAGAAAAAGATCAAACCCTGTTCATATCTATGACAGTAAAGAAGAATACAAGAGATGGGTAACTGAAGAATAATGGGTGTTTAAGACAGACACTGAGGAAACATAGTGTAGTCATATAAAATTTCATTTAATGTAATAAGTGTCACTTGAGACCACCCTATCCTTAGCTTATCCCTAGACATATCTTAGGGCATTGTTTGATCCTTTTCTAGCTTCTAGGCATGTTTATCCCATGCCTAGATATAAGAAGATCCACATTTAACCATCAGCTAGGCATCCCCAATCCTTTTTCACATATTCTAGCCATGTGGATAATAGTGTGACCCCATTAGTCTATAGCATAATGTGATATTGGATAAGGGGGAAGAGCTATTGACCCTTAGTTTTTTTCTCCTAATAGATATATTAAAACTTCTTAAAGCATTTAGGGTTGGCCTAGACTCATTTCATGTCTTGACAAGCATCAAAACATTATAAATACCACTCTTATTAATTTATTAGATAAATGGCAATTATATAAACAAACTCAAAAACAATTGTGTAAATTAAGGTTATTGATCCATATTTACCCTTATTTCTACATACATCCATCTATAATAGCCCAGATATCAATTTTACTCAATTTTCCAGTCTTAATTCATACTTAAAGAATTAAAATTGACATTCATACTCAGGCATATTAGCATCACTCTCACTTGCACTAGCACTTAGATTGGGATAACTACATCAAGATTAATCCCCTTTCAAAGTATTAGTTTGTATGCAACACTCAACACATGTGGTGTTGAGGTCATGCCCAACCTACCCTATTAATTTCACTCTTTTGCCACTTGTGTTCATAAAATCCATATCAAGAATCAAGGCTTAAGGTTTTATAGTGTAATTAGTCAAAATATAAAACAAATGATGATCTAGGTCTTAGTCATATAGGCACAAGCTTCTCGAAATAGAATGGTCTACCCATGATTTCACTACTTCACCTACATAGGGTCATTAACACAACACAAAATGTCAATAACATAGTTTGCTATTGGAAAAGAGGGTCATGCTATTTTTTGAAGAGGGTTATGACACCTATTCTTTACTTATGACACTCTACCTTACTCCTACATCACTTCCCTACCTGCCACTTATCTATCTCAGTCATATTTTATAACTAAGTACACCTTTTCTAATTCATTGCTATTTATAAAATATTCAAATAAATCAACTATCATGCAAATCATTGGTTGTTGATACTATAATATTTTATTCACTGATTTATTACTCACCTCTTTAAAAACCTTAGAGTTACATTCTATAATCATAAAAAAAGATAAATCATTTGGTGAAAATGAATTAATTATATTAGTGCCCTAACCCTAGCATATCTTTATGGTTTATGTTTCTATCCTTTTAGAAATCTCATCCTCAGATTTTAGATCTCTATATCTTCTAATTTTTATTTTTTCTAAACATGATAATAATGATAGATGTTATTCATTACTTTCTTATGCAAAGTTCATAATCTCTTTAGCATGTTATTTTTCCCTTATATGGAATTAAATCAAGCCATATATCATTACACATATAGAGGATATAATACATAAGATAAAAAAACACATAACTAAAATTAACAAATCTCCTTTATATGTCTTTTGATTTTTGGTTCACTTTGATTTCTTACCTATCACTAATATACATATGAGATCATCAATGGTTTCACTTATCACTCCTACTTCCCAACCCTATCCATATAGATACTATCCCACTCCTAATACTAGATCTATGATCATAGTAGACCCTATTGTCCATAAAATGATATCCAAAAGGGGTCCTAAAGAATAGTAGGTTAGTAAAACCTTTGGCTACAACTTTGTCAATTAGATCAATATCCCACTAGACATAATTTATGTTCTAGAGCTTTTACAACATTTTGACACATACAAAGATGTAATGCATGCAACACTTTGTGACACTAGGGTACTAAGCACAACAGAGCTAGATTATGTTACATCTATAATAAATACTATGAAATGGACTAAAGATCATATTTTTAAAAAAAAATAGTATCTCCCACATCAACAACAAAAATCAACATCTACCTCTTTACATCTAATTGTGAATTAATGATGTGGGTGTCAATCGAGTGTTAGTCGATAAAGGATCAGGGTTAAACATTTGTAACATCTCTTTTATCTAACTTTTTAATATACATGCTAAGGATTTGGATCAATCTAATATGAAAATTTGAGTATTTGATAATATTCAATGCAAAATTTTGGGTCAAATAACATTGAATTTTACATTAGAAACTAGAAAACTACTTATAACATGTCAAGCTATCCCCAATGATCTTAATTACAATATTTTGCATCAGAGACCTTGGATTCATGATATTCATGTAGTCCCCTCAACTTTACATGCATGTTTATATTTATGTTATAAATTTTATATATACACAAGCCTTATGGATCAGGAACTATTCAAATATTGTCAGAATACAAAGCCTACACATAAATATATTCCTAACATGGGTTTTGATACAACACCTATACAATATAATATTAAAAATTCACATATGAATTCCACATACACCTTAGGTGTATATGATAGTAAGTTTAATTCTCTATTTGTAATAAAATATTTCCAAAAAATGGGCTACACAGGACAAGGCCTTGGAAACGTGAACAAGGAATTATTAATCCTATTAAAAAATGTATACAAGGACTCAAATATAAGATTAACACATATAATGTTAATTCTTCATACCATGATTCTCATCATATAGTGTTTTATCGACCTATTCGATGGACATAAAAGTCAATAAATCATACCTATGCACTCTCAGTTATGTACCCTGACCTTATTGATGATACCATTTCTCCATATCTACTCACTTTTGATGAATTTGCCAATGATGAAGATCTATTAAAATTATTAGGGGAATATGAAGATATACATTCTTTATATCATATGAATAGGTTTCATCATTCCACAAATGCCTAGACATACTTCAGTGAGAGTTTTGACATTTCAAATGTTATCCCAACTAACACAGATGACACCCTACCTACAACACCTTACAAAATTGATCAATATACATTACTTAACAAAGAAATAATTGAATTAAATTATGGCATGAAATTTTTTTCTTTCATAATATTATTAGCTATCACCTTGCATAAAGAAGAAGATATAGATATTTAATATAATTTAAAGGCCTTCCCTAAAAATTTTGCTTGGTCCTATTTAGATATGCAAGGCATCGATCCTTTAATCATATTACACAATATTACACTCTATCCAAATGTGAAGATAGTTAGAAAAAATATTCTAAAAATGCATCCTAAGGTGGCTCTTTTAGTCAAAGATTAGATTCAATGTCTCCTTGATGCAGGATTCATTTGACCGATTTCTCACCTTGAATGGGTATCCAACACTACACAATTTGTTAAGCCTCATGGCCAAATTCGATGTTTGTTTGATTCCAAAGATTTAAATAAAGCATATCATAAGGATGACTTCCCATACCTAACATTGATATGATAGTAGACACCACAATAGGATATGAGATGTTGTCTTTGAAGGATGGTTTCATTGGTTATAATCAAATCAAGATAGCTAAAGAGGATTATTAAAAAACTTCTTTTATCACACCATGGGGCACATTTTTATATATAGTCATGAATTTTGGATTAAATAATGCTATATTAGCATACCAATGAGCTATCACCTATATTTTTCATAGTCTAATTCATAAAATAGTTGAAGACTACATTAATGAATAAATAGAAAATAAAAAAAGAGACAACGTCATGTAATATATTTATGACAAAATTTTAAAAGGTTGAGATAATACAACGTACAACTAAATCCCAAGAAATACATCTTTAGTGTCACATCCAATAAATTATTAGGCTTTATAATATCCCAATACAACATTGAGGTAGATCCAAAGAAAGTCAAGGCTATAATGGATATGTCTCATCCTACAAATTTAGAAAAACTTTGATATTTACAAGGTAAAATTTTGGCAATATGTCACTTTGTGGCACAACTAGCAAATAAGAATTAGTCATTCACAAGATTAATTAATAAGGATAAAATTTTGAATGGGATATTACATTCCAAGAAAGCTTTAATGCACTCAAACAATAATTGTTGAATTTACTTGTTTTGTTCCCACCCATACCCAATAGGCCACTTCTCCTTTACATTTTTGTGACTAATCATGCACTTAGTACACTCTTGGTACAAAATGATGACCAACATAAAGACTAAAATATTTATTACATTAGTTGTACACTTTTTGATTATGATCAAAATTAATCCATAATGCAAAAACTTTATTTGGCACTAGTATTTGCTACACTAAAGCTCCAACACTATATGATCAGTAATGAGACACAAATTATTAAAAAATTAGATCCTTTAAAATTTATTATGTCAAAACCACACCTCTTTGGCCATATATCTAGATGGGTAATGCTTCTTACAAAATTAAATCTAAAAATTATGTTATAAAAATTGATAAGGGGACAAATAATTGTAGACCAATTGGTAGCAACACCACTATTAGATACTGATCCTATAAATGATAATTTTTGAGATGATTTCACAACTTAAAACATTACTTATGACACATGAAATATGTTATTTGATGGTTCTATATGTGCATTAGGTGCCATATCTAGAATTATCTTTATCACTCCACTTGGGTAAATAATGCCACTTGCATATTAATTAAGTTTATCATGCACAACTAATATCATAAAATATGAGGCACTTATCCTTGGACTCTATGCATCTCAGACTTTGCAAGTAAAATATATTAATCTCTATGGGGATTCATAATTAGTCATTAATCAAGTCACAAATGCCTACCAAACCAAGGAAGAATGCTTAATTCCATACAAGAATATGGTTCAATGTTTATGTGCTTGATTCAAATACTTCTCTATTAAAAATATTCCTCAAAAAGATAATCATCATGCTAATGCAATGGCAAGTTCAATATCAAGATCCCTATTGACATCAATGATGATCAATCTATCTTCACTATTTAACAATTATAGAAACCATCAATATCCCATGTTGATATCATAGCTCTATTAATTTTTAGCCACCATGAACAATACAAAATCATCAAAATGGTTTTATGATATTTTTAATATTATGAACAAATCTATCATTCTAGATACTTTCACCAATAATGATAAATGAAAATTATAGAGAAATTCCTTCTGTTACATCATCATCAGTGATGAATTATATAAGCTATATTTTTATGGACACTTACTATAATATTTGATATCCAAAGAATCCAAGCTGGCCATTAACCATGTACATGATAGTGAATGTGGTGGCCATTTTAGTGGAAAAGTAATGTCACACAAATTACTTAAATAGGGGTATTATTGGCCCACCATGAAACCATAATGTCAAGAATATGCTAAATTATGTGACAAATTTCAATGACATAAAAATATACACCATGTTCCTTCATAATAATTACAACATACTATCTTCCCATGTCCATTCATGTTATGGGGATTCGATCTAATTGGTACAATCAACCTAGAATCAACAGGGGTCACAAATTCATCATTACATATATAAAATACTTTACTAAGTGGGTGGAATCCATTCCATTAAAATCCAAAAAAGGAGAATATATATGTTGATTTCTCATGACGAACATAATTTCTTATTTTATCCTACCAGAAACCATCATTATAAATAATGAAACCTCTTTTAAGAATAAAATAATGAATATTTTTTGTGCTAAATATAAGATTTGAAACACATTCTCTAATCCATACTAACCATAGGGTAATGGCCAAGTAGAAGCTAAAAACAATATAATTAATAGTATCTTGATCAAAATAGTTACCAAATTTGGTGATGATTGAAATAATCAACTCTTCTATGCACTGATCTTACCACACTAGTATTCACACACTGATAGGAGCTACTCATTCACTAGTTTATAAAATTGAAGCAGTTATCCCACAAAAATTACAAATCCCATCCTTATGAGTATCCCTCAAAGGGCTTATCACAAATGACTGATATAGATAAAGATGTCTTCATGAGTTATAAAATTTAGATCACACATGCATCCAAGCCATATAGAGTACCTTGTAACATCCTAGAAATGAATCCAATGGGCATACAATAGCTATGTTCAGAGTAGATAATTTGAATTCAATGATATCATTCTAAGAGCAAACCTCAAAAACATCAATGCCAAATAAAAGATAAAAGGAAAGTTCAAACCAAATTGTCTTGGCTCATACTAATAGAAAAGATTAGCCCTAAGGTATACCATCTAGCTTCACTCTATGGTAAGGTAATGAAGAATCCAATGAAAATCATGCATCTATGGAGATTCTATATATAAAAAACTCACAATATACTTATAGATAGTTTAATTAATTCAATTTACTTATACATAGTTTCATCTTCATGTTGATTGTACATAAATTATACTTGGAAAACACAAAAAAATATATGCTCAAAAATACAAAAACATTAAAATATTGCTTAAAAAATACAAATTTCAGATTATATGCATTTCTATGTTTACATTCCTTCTATTTTATATGTACTACATATGCTATCGATGTTAGTGTAGTCAATTTTATCATACATACATGGTTCAATTGTTCCCTTTGAGTGTTTGCAATTTACTAAAAGACTCTAGTCCTTTACACAAATATAGATTTGCTACTATCTACCCATTGGGGCACATACACATATACACTAATTTAGAATTGATATATTAACCCATTGGGGGAATAATACACATAACTTATGATTTTGTAAGTTATATCTTTCTATACTCCATATCATATATTTATCATTGATTATATCTTGATATTGATCATCCTATACTACACTGATTTTTTGTTGACTACTACTATAGAATCAACTTATATACATATTTTCTCTTATATGGATTCACACCACATGATTATGAAGACTTTCATTTCTATATTTACTATTTTATATTTGATTGTCTCTTTGGTTCTATAATCTACTTGAGGACATTTGAATATAATCCTACTCTTTCCACCAATAATGTTGACAATCTTACATTATTTAAAATAGTTGTAAGATTGTCAACCTTATTGGTGGAAGGAGTAGGCTTATCACTATTGTTTTAGTGATCTATGTTTCTTACTATCAAATAATTTATACTAATGTTACCTAGCTTAGACCCACACTCAGATTCATATCTGATGCACAAAAATTATGCTGAAGGGTAGAGTCCTCTATCAAGAAGATTTTGTTGTCAGTCTCAACTAAGGTTCCTAAATCATAGGTGTTGATTCAAAAATTATATGATGCAAAAGAGGAGACCCTCCAAGCAGCTAGAGTTACTGACAAAAGGATTTAGGAATAATGCACACTACTTATATTTAGTATGTTTTAGACATATATTGATCATTCTTAGTTAAGGGACTAGTATTTTAGTGAATAGTTTTCTTAAGCCTGAGATTGATCTATGTAAAATACATCAAGAGATATAATTCTTGAAGTGCCTATATTATAAAGAATTTGTGACATAAGTGGAATATGTACTTAGAGAATGATATCTCTCAACATATATTTATGTATGCTATTAACATCCATACATATTACATTTTATTTAATATATAATATATAATATAAAATATTTCTCTTTAAATTAACCTACCCACATGCTAAGGTAAAAATTAGCATGTGGGCAGGATATGAATCAATGAATGAAACTAACCTTCACATATTATTCATGTTGACCACATTCTCTTCAAAATTTGGGTCTATAATATTGTCAACATTATTGGTGGAAGGAGTAGGCTTATCACTATTTTCTTAGAATAAATCATACTTTATGTGGTGAGAGAAGCAAAGAGACATTGATTTATATACTCCATATATGTCATTGTCCTTTCATTTCTTTTATACTTTGAACATGCACATGTCCTTGTCTATGATTATTGATTATGTATGGGGACATTTGAACATGTCCTTCCATGTGGATCTAAGCTAAAATTATGTGCTCTTTTTCATATGTGGATATTTGGTCATGTCCTTTTATGTGTTCCTTTTCTCAAACTTAGTGACATGTGCCCATGTCCCTTGTATTGTGTCCCCTTGGCCTAATTTACTTTCCTCATGTGTTTGTATTTATGCTTTCATGTATACATCATATCCATGACACTTATCTCTTTTATGTTGCTTTCACATCTATTTTTAGATGCCATGAGGGACCTCATACATCTCCCCTTTACTCCTTGGGTTCCTTGATAGACATCATGCCCCATCCCCCCAAAGTAGATTTCTTAGATTATATTAATTTTTTTTCATATTACTTTTTATTATGTCATCTAGATTTCTTAGACTTTATCGTGATATATTTCTTGAAGGTTTTTAGGTTAGTTTCATTCATTGATTGGAGCATGTGGGTAGGATACGAATCAATGAATGAAACTAACCTTCACATATTATTCATGTTGACCACATTCTCTTCAAAATTTGGGTCTATAATATTTTCAACATTATTGGTGGAAGGAGTAGGCTTATCACTATTGTCTTAGAATAAATCATACTTTATATGGTGAGAGAAGCAAAGAGACATTGATTTCTATACTACATATATGTCATTGTCCTTTCATTTCTTTTATGCTTTGGACATGCCCATGTCCTTGTATATGATTATTGATTATGTATGGGGACATTTGAACATGTCCTTCCATGTGGATCTAAATATATGAAGAGTATTTTAGGATCTAAAGATATCTCTTCACATTATTGTAAGATGGTTTTTTTTACCTAGATAAGGTAGCTTCACGTCCTTCTAGGGGAGGATGGGGGATGTTAATTTCAAATAAGAGTTACATAAGGTAGTTATGATGACACAAAGAAGTTTGTATGAGTTCAAGAAAGGGGATTTGATATGGGAGATTAGTAAGATCTATGATAGGATCCCATTCATCATAACCCATGAGTGGATTGTTGGATAGAGGGGGAAAATGTTGCAGGAGTTCCTTACAAAAAGGATTAGAGGTGCATGTAAATTTGTGTTAATAGGATATAAGAGGTTTAATTAGGGAACAAATTGATTGATTATTATGAAAGGAAAAGGTAGTTGATGTAGGTTTATCTTGTGATAGATTTGAAGAAGTGGTATTATAAGGTTAAATATCATTGTTAATGGCTAAAGAGGTTGGATAGATTGTAGAAATGGTATGAGAGGTTTTATCTAATGGAGGTGTTAGAATTTGTTCATCAAAAAAGATAAGGTCTTCTTGCCCCAACTCTATTGAGTGAGTTGGGAAAGAATCTTGGATAACACAAAAAGTGTGAGATGATTGGAGCATGTGGGTAGGATACGAATCAATGAATGAAACTAACCTTCACATATTATTCATGTTGACCACATTCTCTTCAAAATTTGGGTCTGTAAGATTGTCAACATTATTGGTGGAAGGAGTAGGCTTATCACTATTGTCTTAGAATAAATCATACTTTATATGGTGAGAGAAGCAAAGAGACATTGATTTGTATACTCCATATATGTCATTGTCCTTTCATTTATTTTATGCTTTGGACACGCCCATGCCCTTGTCTATGATTATTGATTATGTATGGGGACATTTGAACATGTCCTTCCATGTGGATCTAAGCTAAAATTATGTGCTCTTTTTAATATGTGGATATTTGGTCATGTCATTATATGTGTTCCTTTTCTCAAACTTAGTGACATGTGCCCATGTCCCTTGTATTGTGGCCCCTTGGCCTAATTTACTTGCCTCATGTGTTTGTATTTATGCTTTCATGTATACATCATATCCATGACACTTATCTCTTTTATGTTGCTTTCACATCTATTTTTAGATGCCATGAGGGACCTCATACATCTCCTCTTTACTCCTTGGGTTCCTTGATAGACATCATGCCCCATCCCCCCAAAGTAGATTTCTTAGATTATATTCATTTTTTTTCATATTACTTTTTATTATGTCATCTAGATTTCTTAGACTTTATCATGATATATTTCTTGAAGGTTTTTAGGTTAGTTTCATTCATTGATTGGAGCATGTGGGTAGGATACGAATCAATGAATGAAACTAACCTTCACATATTATTCATGTTGACCACATTCTCTTCAAAATTTGGGTCTATAATATTTTCAACATTATTGGTGGAAGGAGTAGGCTTATCACTATTGTCTTAGAATAAATCATACTTTATATGGTGAGAGAAGCAAAGAGACATTGATTTCTATACTACATATATGTCATTGTCCTTTCATTTCTTTTATGCTTTGGACATGCCCATGTCCTTGTATATGATTATTGATTATATATGGGGACATTTGAACATGTCCTTCCATGTGGATCTAAATATATGAAGAGTATTTTAGGATCTAAAGATATCTCTTCACATTATTTTAAGATGGTTTTTTTTACCTAGATAAGGTAGCTTCACGTCCTTCTAGGGGAGGATGGGGGATGTTAATTTCAAATAAGAGTTACATAAGGTAGTTATGATGACACAAAGAAGTTTGTATGAGTTCAAGAAAGGGGATTTGATATGGGAGATTAGTAAGATCTATGATAGGATCCCATTCATCATAACCCATGAGTGGATTGTTGGATAGAGGGGGAAAATGTTGCAGGAGTTCCTTACAAGAAGGATTAGAGGTGCATGTAAATTTGTGTTAATAGGATATAAGAGGTTTAATTAGGGAATAAATTGATTGATTATTATGAAAGGAAAAGGTAGTTAATGTAGGTTTATCTTGTGATAGATTTTAAGTAGTGGTATTATAAGGTTAAATATCATTGTTAATGGCTAAAGAGGTTGGATAGATTGTAGAAATGGTATGAGAGGTTTTATCTAATGGAGGTGTTAGAATTTGTTCATCAAAAAAGATAAGGTCTTCTTGCCCCAACTCTATTGAGTGAGTTGGGAAATAATCTTGGATGACACAAAAAGTGTGAGATGATTGGAGCATGTGGGTAGGATACGAATCAATGAATGAAACTAACCTTCACATATTATTCATGTTGACCACATTCTCTTCAAAATTTGGGTCTGTAAGATTGTCAACATTATTGGTGGAAGGAGTAGGCTTATCACTATTGTCTTAGAATAAATCATACTTTATATGGTGAGAGAAGCAAAGAGACATTGATTTATATACTCCATATATGTCATTGTCCTTTCATTTCTTTTATGCTTTGGACATGCCCATGCCCTTGTCTATGATTATTGATTATGTATGGGGACATTTGAACATGTCCTTCCATGTGGATCTAAGCTAAAATTATGTGCTCTTTTTCATATGTGGATATTTGGTCATGTCCTTGTATGTGTTCCTTTTCTCAAACTTAGTGACATGTGCCCATATCCCTTGTATTGTGGCCCCTTGGCCTAATTTACTTGCCTCATGTGTTTGTATTTATGCTTTCATGTATACATCATATCCATGACACTTATCTCTTTTATTTTGCTTTCACATCTATTTTTAGATGCCATGAGGGACCTCATACATCTCCTCTTTACTCCTTGGGTTCCTTGATAGACATCATGCCCCATCCCCCCAAAGTAGATTTCTTAGATTATATTCATTTTTTTTCATATACATGCCTACATTATTATATCTATGTTGATAACCTTGTGAATTCTAGATCTAACATAGATCTTATATTGGAACTTATGCTCAATTTACATTCTGATGTCATGTATACACATTATATTTGGTTTATCATGCAAATATCATATATTTTTAGTCTAACACAAATGATGCATAGATTTTATTTTATTTAAAAGATTCAATAACTCCACTCAAAAGAGGGGGAATTCACATGGGTTTGCCATAAAGATTAAGACATCCTAGTGTAATCAAAACATATATTTCAACATGTAAACATAGATTATAGAGCTTAGACTCAAGAAAATATAGGAAAATATAGTCACACATAAATTAGTCTCATTTTTTCTTAGAAATAATACTTTTAGACAATAACATAGTACACTACTAGGACCATAGTGTGTTATAATCCACCCACCATGCTATTATCTAGTAACCTCAAAAATATAAACTTATAGAATTATCAAAAAGATAGAGTAGGTATAGTTTAGATTTTCATAGCCTTAGTCACAAATTATCTGATATGCTTGGTATATACTCAATTTTTACAAATAAATTACATAAGTTATCACAAATTGGGGGCATAATGTGTGGCATGATCACTCCCATTTTAGTTTCAGATATGCATAGACATAGATTACTATGACTCAATCCAAAATCCATATGCATATATATTAAAATTGGTGGCATATGCACAAATTATTGTTTCTATATGCTAAATTTTTCACCAGTTATCTCAGATGGAATGGCAATCCCATGTCATTCTCCACATTGTATACTTTAAACACCATATAAACCAATTTTGCACCAAGATTACACCTAATTAATGCCTCATTCTATCTATAATGGTTGGACATTCCCAAATGGCCTAGAGACATTTTACATCTTGAGTTTTGAGTGGTCCCTAATCTATTTTAAATTTCAAAATTCTCGAGTGGCCCAGAGCCATATTTTAAAGCTTCATGACATGAAATAGTTCCAATTTCATATTTTTTTACTACACATGAGTAGTAAATGATGGATTCATGACCTACTTAAGTTCTTGAGCTACCCACATATGAGGGTTTTATAAGTCATTAATCTAATCCAAGTTATTCACATATTATGATTCATCAAAAAGGGGTGGAAAATGATGGAGCCAAGACCAACTTGAGTTTTTAATCCACTCACACATGGGGATTGGGTAATCTATCAGCCTAATCCAAGTTATTCACCATTTGATCACCATCTATATGCACACATAGGATTTTACCAAAGTTTTCATACCCAATGAGGTGACATAAAATAGAGCAAAGTTCACATAATCATACCCATATTAATAGGATTCATTTCATAGGTAAATCCAGTTATGTTTTTCTTTCCTTTGTCATAGTCATTTCACTTTAATACATTTATAAAATAAAGGGGGGGGAATGTAGTTATATAAAATGTCATTTAATTTAATGAGTGTCACTTGAAACCACCCTATCCTTAGCTTATCCCTAGACCTATCTTAGGGCCTCTTTTGATCATTTTCCATCTTCTACGCATGTCTATCCCATGCCCAAATATACTAAGAGATGTATTTAGCTATTACCTAGGTATTCCTTATCCTTTTTCATAGGTTCTAGCCACCTAGACAGTAACATGGCCCCATTAGTTTGTAGCATAATGTGTTATTGGCAAAAGGGGTAGTGTTATTAAACCTTAGCTTCCTTCTCTCCTAATGGATATCTTTCCACTTACTAAAGCATCTTATGGTTGGATTACACTCATTTCATATATTTTCAAGCATTAGAACATTATATAAATACCACTCTCATTTATTTATAATATAGATGGAAATTCATATGAACAAACTCAGAAAAAATTATGAAAATTAAGGTTATTGATCCTTATTTACCCCTATTTATGCATACATCCATCTACAATAATCCATAACTCAATTTTACTCATATTTATAGTATCAAATCACACTCAAATCATAAAAATTGGCATTCATACTTAGGCATACTAGCATCACTCTCACTTGTACCATCACTTAGATTGGGAGAACTACATCAATCTTGATCCCTTTTCAAGGTATTGGTATGTAGGAAATGCTCAACATATGGGGTATTGAGGTCAAAACTAGCTTACCCTAATAACACTACTCTTATACCACTTATGTCCATAAAAACCCTAGAAAACATAGATACTTAGGGTTTCATAATGAAATCAGTCAAAGCATAAAATAAACAACAATCTAGGTATCAGTCATATAGGCATAGGCTTATCAAAATAGAATGAAGGTCTACCTAGAATTTCACTACTTCACCTACATAGGCTTATTAGCGTAAGATATAAGGTCAATAGCATAGTGTGATATTGGAAAATATGGTTACACTAATGTTTGAAGAGCGTTATGACACCTATTCTCTACTGATGACATTTTGCACTACTCTTGCATAACTTCTTTGCTAGCCACTTATTCATATTAGTCATATTTTCTAGCTAATTACACCTTTTCTAATTTGTTTCTATTTATATATTATTCAAATAAATCAATCATTATGCAAATCCATGGTTATTAATAATGTATTATTTTATTCCCTAATTTATTACTCATCTCTTTATCAACCTTAGGGTTACATTCCATAATCCTAAAAAAAGATAAATAATAGACATTTGGTGAGACAATTTTAAAAAATGAAGAGGATGAATGAATGACTAAAGATATTACTCAGTCTGGAAGAATTGAGATATTAGGTGAATCTAAGGAGATCAACCAAGGAGATGTTAGTTCGGTGGCCATTAAATTATTGTAAATAAAGGATATGTAGAAGGGGATGCAAATTCAAAATTATAAACCTCAACACAAGGGCCATCATCAACTAAACTCCCATGTTACCCATATCAAGATAAATTAGTGATAATTACAATAACCATTACCCTAGGTATATCCTCTTAGATTATAAGTACAATAATCCACCATTCTTTGACAATTTCATTAATTACTACTACTACAATTGTTTTGGTAGATATTACTCATTCTATGCATTTTTTAAGACAAAAAAATAAGCGTTAAGTAATTACGCTACTAATTTTATCTACTTACACTACTAATTTTATCTACTATAGCCCAATTTGACACTATGGGTCCTCTTCCTACTTCTATTACTACTGGGGTTACATATACATCAGTCATAGGTTACTTGAAAAATCTAATTATCACCTCAATGACCTATTCATTCTTTAGTATAACTAGTCCTCAATCTCCTACAATATCAATGGGAGTAAATTTTGAGAAGTTAGTGACCACCTCCATTGTTTTTCACATGCAACACACCTAGGTTGTCTACACAATTGGGAATGCCCATTGGCAAAGATGCTCAAATAAATTCCCCAATAGTTTTAATGCATAAGGAGGATAGGAAAGCTAAATACATTATTGATACACCAACATAGAAGTAGGTTAATAGATGGAGGAAGGATATACCTCCTTTTATTACATTAGGGACATCTTCTCCCATAGTGATGCACCCTCTAGGGAAATCTTCTTCCATTCCTACAGTTACAGAATAGGCAGAGCAATAAGTTGAATTAAGCATTCCTCCATGGATTAAAAAACTACATCAAAATGAAGTATGAAGGTAGGATTTATTAATTTATTATGAACTAATAGTAAATTTCCATTTTGATAGATAAACTAACACTTTGAGGAAGCTTAAAATAAAGACTATGGTTGTAGAAGGAGAACAGGCCGAGTTGGAACAAAGAGAAGAAAATTAAATCCTTCTAACCTAGATTGATATAGGGAGGACCCTTACATTTTTATAAATTCTACCAGAGGAATAATCAAATAAATTTTCAAAAATTATGACCAATCTAAATAATGGTCATAATAAAAGAAAACTATTTAGGCTCTTAAGGAAATAATAGATAACTTGAAGGGGATAGCTAAGAAGCTATATGATACCATTGATTTAATAAGGTCTGCTAAGACTAAATCCTAGGCTAAGTGGGGGGACACAATTCATTTATTCAATAAAATTAAGGATATAGATGGTAAGATGTGTTTTTTAAGCTAGACAATCAGAATTAAAACATATGGCCACCTAAACTTAAAAATAATAATAAAAGTTACATGGGCCCAAAATTACATTGATGCTAAGAGAGATAGCTTGCTTGAATGACATCAATAGATGCGAACTCTGGTGAAATAATTTATGAATAAAGAGAGATAAGCATTTCCTATTTTGAGAGATATGAGAATTACTAAGGTAAGCACTCCTCTTGGGAAATTAGTTCCCAAGCCCATTTTGAGAATCTCTTTCAAGTTTTAAGTGAGATCTTTTGCACTAAAATTGAAGTCATAATCTATAGAACCAATGATGAAATTATGCAACTAGTGAATTTTTATAGATAATGAATTATAATAATTAAGACAATTTATGTGGCAGTCAATACTATATTAGTCACACAAAATAATTTGATGGACAAGCTCCACAGTTGTTGAAAATATCTTTGCTTGAATTTGAAACTATTGAGATCGACTTTAAGGTTAGCCATGCATTATATCTACAAATGGTGGTAGAAAAGCAGTCAACTTCAATAACAGGGGCACCATTGACACCTTAAAGTACTCAGTATCTAAGATATACACTAGTGCAGATGTAGACATGGCCAACATATGTGCCACTTCTGATACTCACTGCCATAACTATATTGCTGGTAAATTTTGGTGTATCTACATTGACAACATCTATTCTAGTTGTAACTCAAGTTATAACAATAATTTTATTCACTTTAGTTTCTATAGTTATTACCCCATTGTATTCATCTTCCAACAGTGTCACATCAACACCCCCTTAAATACATATGTATTTGCATGATTCAACTAATTTGGAACTATTAGTTATTAATGTATTTAACACACACACACACACACACACAGTATGTTAGTCTAATAATTATATTCTGGGAAATCACCATTGTATATGCATGATTTGGTAAGATATAGTAATTTATTATGAACTAATAGTAAATTTCCATTTTGATAGATAAACTAACACTTTGATGAAGCTTAAAATAAAGACTATGGTTGTAGAAGGAGAATAGGTCAAGTTGGAACAAAGAGAAGAAAATTAAATCCTTCTAACCTAGATTGATATAGGGAGGACCCTTACATTTTTATGAATTCTACCAGAGGAATAATCAAATAAATTTTCAAAAATTATGACCAATCTAAATAATGTTCATAATAAAAGAAAACTATTTAGGCTCTTAAGGAAATAATAGATAACTTGAAGGGGATAACTAAGAAGCTATATGATACCATTGATTTAATAAGGTCTGCTAAGACTAAATCCTAGGCTATGTGGGGGGACACAATTCATTTATTCAATAAAATTAAGGATATAGATGGTAAGATGTGTTTTTTAAGCTAGACAATCCGAATTAAAACATATGGCCACCTAAACTTAACAATAATAATCAAAGTTACATGGGCCCAAAATTACATTGATGCTAAGAGAGATAGCTTGCTTGAATGACATCAATAGATGCGAACTCTGGTGAAATAATTTATGAATAAAGAGAGATAAGCATTTCCTATTTTGAGAGATATGAGAATTACTGAGGTAAGCACTCCTCTTGGGAAATTAGTTCCCAAGCCCATTTTGAGAATTTCTTTCAAGTTGTAAGTGAGATATATTGCACTAAAATTGAAGTCATAATCTATAGAACCAATGATGAAATTATGCAACTAGTGAATTTTTATAGATAATGAATTACAATAATTAAGACACTTTATGTGGCAGTCAATACTAAATTAGTCACACAAAATAATTTGATGGACAAGCTTCCACAGTTGTTGAATTTGAAACTATTGAGATCGACTTTAAGCTTAGCCATGCATTATATCTACAAATGGTGGTAGAAAAGTAGTCAACTTCAATAACAGGGGCACCATTGACACCTTAAAGTACTCAGTATCTAAGATATACACTAGTGCAGATGTAGACATGGCCAACATATGTGCCACTTCTGATACTCACTGCCATAACTATATTGCTGGTAAATTTTGGTGTATCTACATTGACAGCATCTATTCTAGTTGTAACTCAAGTTATAACAATAATTTTATTCACTTTAGTTTCTATAGTTATTACCCCATTGTATTCATCTTCCAACAGTGTCACATCAACACCCCCTTAAATACATATGTATTTGCATGATTCAACTAATTTGGAACTATTAGTTATTAATGTATTTAACACACACACACACACACATAGTATTTTAGTCTAATAATTATATTCTGAGAAATCACCATTGTATATGCATGATTTGGTAAGATATAGTAATTTATTATGAACTAATAGTAAATTTCCATTTTGATAGATAAACTAACACTTTGATGAAACTTAAAATAAAGACTATGGTTGTAGAAGGAGAATAGGTCAAGTTGGAACAAAGAGAAGAAAATTAAATCCTTTTAACCTAGATTGATATAGGGAGGACCCTTACATTTTTATGAATTCTACCAGAGGAATAATCAAAGAAATTTTCAAAATTTATGACCAATCTAAATAATGGTCATAATAAAAGAAAACTATTTAGGCTCTTAAGGAAATAATAGATAACTTGAAGGGGATAGCTAAGAAGCTATATGATACCATTGATTTAATAGGGTCTGCTAAGACTAAATCCTAGGCTAAGTGGGGGGACACAATTCATTTATTCAATAAAATTAAGGATATAGATGGTAAGATGTGTTTTTTAAGCTAGACAATCAGAATTAAAATATATGGCCACCTAAACTTAACAATAATAATCAAAGTTACGTGGGCCCAAAATTACATTGATGCTAAGAGAGATAGCTTGCTTGAATGACATCAATAGATGCGAACTCTGGTGAAATAATTTATGAATAAAGAGAGATAAGCATTTCCTATTTTGAGAGATATGAGAATTACTAAGGTAAGCACTCCTCTTGGGAAATTAGTTCCCAAGCCCATTTTGAGAATCTCTTTCAAGTTTTAAGTGAGATCTTTTGCACTAAAATTGAAGTCATAATCTATAGAACCAATGATGAAATTATGCAACTAGTGAATTTTTATAGATAATGAATTATAATAATTAAGACAATTTATGTGGCAGTCAATACTATATTAGTCACACAAAATAATTTGATGGACAAGCTCCACAGTTGTTGAAAATATCTTTGCTTGAATTTGAAACTATTGAGATCGACTTTAAGGTTAGCCATGCATTATATCTACAAATGGTGGTAGAAAAGCAGTCAACTTCAATAACAGGGGCACCATTGACACCTTAAAGTACTCAGTATCTAAGATATACACTAGTGCAGATGTAGACATGGCCAACATATGTGCCACTTCTGATACTCACTGCCATAACTATATTGCTGGTAAATTTTGGTGTATCTACATTGACAACATCTATTCTAGTTGTAACTCAAGTTATAACAATAATTTTATTCACTTTAGTTTCTATAGTTATTACCCCATTGTATTCATCTTCCAACAGTGTCACATCAACACCCCCTTAAATACATATGTATTTGCATGATTCAACTAATTTGGAACTATTAGTTATTAATGT
Organism: Torreya grandis; assembly: GCA_037957365.1. NCBI lineage: Eukaryota > Viridiplantae > Streptophyta > Pinopsida > Cupressales > Taxaceae > Torreya > Torreya grandis. Next base: position 152,510 of record JARHVA010000427.1, on the reverse strand, counting down.
ATTTAACACACACACACACACACACAGTATGTTAGTCTAATAATTATATTCTGGGAAATCACCATTGTATATGCATGATTTGGTAAGATATAGTAATTTATTATGAACTAATAGTAAATTTCCATTTTGATAGATAAACTAACACTTTGATGAAGCTTAAAATAAAGACTATGGTTGTAGAAGGAGAATAGGTCAAGTTGGAACAAAGAGAAGAAAATTAAATCCTTCTAACCTAGATTGATATAGGGAGGACCCTTACATTTTTATGAATTCTACCAGAGGAATAATCAAAGAAATTTTCAAAAATTATGACCAATCTAAATAAAGGTCATAATAAAAGAAAACTATTTAGGCTCTTAAGGAAATAATAGATAACTTGAAGGGGATAGCTAAGAAGCTATATGATACCATTGATTTAATAAGGTCTGCTAAGACTAAATCCTAGGCTAAGTGGGGGGACACAATTCATTTATTCAATAAAATTAAGGATATAGATGGTAAGATGTGTTTTTTAAGCTAGACAATCAGAATTAAAACATATGGCCACCTAAACTTAACAATAATAATCAAAGTTACATGGGCCCAAAATTACATTGATGCTAAGAGAGATAGCTTGCTTGAATGACATCAATAGATGCGAACTCTGGTGAAATAATTTATGAATAAAGAGAGATAAGCATTTCCTATTTTGAGAGATATGAGAATTACTAAGGTAAGCACTCCTCTTGGGAAATTAGTTCCCAAGCCCATTTTGAGAATCTCTTTCAAGTTGTAAGTGAGATCTTTTGCACTAAAATTGAAGTCATAATCTATAGAACCAATGATGAAATTATGCAACTAGTGAATTTTTATAGATAATGAATTATAATAATTAAGACACTTTATGTGGCAGTCAAAACTATATTAGTCACACAAAATAATTTGATGGACAAGCTTCCACAGTTGTTGAAAATATCTTTGCTTGAATTTGAAACTATTGAGATCGACTTTAAGGTTAGCCATGCATTATATCTACAAATGGTGGTAGAAAAGCAGTCAAATTCAATAACAGGGGCACCATTGACACCTTAAAGTACTCAGTATCTGAGATATACACTAGTGCAGATGTAGACATGGCCAACATATGTGCCACTTCTGATACTCACTGCCATAATTATATTATTGGTAAATTTTGGTGTATCTACATTGACAACATCTATTCTAGTTATAACTCAAGTTATAACAATAATTTTATTCACTTTAGTTTCTATAGTTATTACCCCATTGTATTCATCTTCCAACAGTGTCACATCAACACCCCCTTAAATACATATGTATTTGCATGATTCAACTAATTTGGAACTATTAGTTATTAATGTATTTAACACACACACACACACACACACACATAGTATTTTAGTCTAAGAATTATATTCTGGGAAATCACCATTGTATATGCATGATTTGGTAAGATATAGTAATTTATTATGAACTAATAGTAAATTTCCATTTTGATAGATAAACTAACACTTTGATGAAGCTTAAAATAAAGACTATGGTTGCAGAAGGAGAATAGGTCAAGTTAGAACAAAGAGAAGAAAATTAAATCCTTCTGACCTGGATTGATATAGGGAGGACCCTTACATTTTTATGAATTCTACCAGAGGAATAATCCAAGAAATTTTCACATATTATGACCAATCTAAATAAAGGTCATAATAAAAGAAAACTATTTAGGCTCTTAAGGAAATAATAGATAACTTGAAGGGGATAGCTAAGAAGCTATATGATACCATTGATTTAATAGGGTCTGCTAAGACTAAATCCTAGGCTAAGTGGGGGGACACAATTCATTTATTCAATAAAATTAAGGATATAGATGGTAAGATGTGTTTTTTAAGCTAGACAATCAAAATTAAAACATATGGCCACCTAAACTTAACAATAATAATCAAAGTTACATGGGCCCAAAATTACATTGTTGCTAAGAGAGATAGCTTGCTTGAATGACATCAATGGATGCGAACTCTGGTGAAATAATTTATGAATAAAGACAGATAAGCATTTCCTATTTTGAGAGATATGAGAATTAATGAGGTAAGCACTCCTCTTGGGCAATTAGTTCCCAAGCCCATTTTGAGAATCTCTTTCAAGTTGTAAGTGAGATTTTTTGCACTAAAATTGAAGTCATAATCTATAGAACCAATGATGAAATTATGCAACTAGTGAATTTTTATAGATAATGAATTATAATAATTAAGACACTTTATGTGGATGTCAAAACTATATTAGTCACAAAAAATAATTTGATGGACAAGATTCCACAGTTGTTGAAAATATCTTTGCTTGAATTTGAAACTATTGAGATTGACTTTAAGGTTAGCCATGCATTATATCTAAAAATGGTGGTAGAAAAGCAATCAAATTCAATAACAGGGGCACCATTGACACCTTAAAGTACTCAGTATCTGAGATATACACTAGTATAGATGTAGACATGGCCAACATATGTGCCACTTCTGATACTCACTGCCATAACTATATTGCTGGTAAATTTTGGTGTATCTACATTGACAACATCTATTCTAGTTGTAACTCAAGTTATAACAATAATTTTATTCACTTTAGTTTTTATAGTTATTACCCCATTGTATTCATCTTCCAACAGTGTCACATCAACACCCCCTTAAATACATATGTATTTGCATGATTCAACTAATTTGGAACTATTAGTTATTAATGTATTTAACACACACACACACACACATAGTATTTTAGTCTAAGAATTATATTCTGGGAAATCACCGTTGTATATGCATGATTTGGTAAGATCTAGTAATTTATTATGAACTAATAGTAAATTTCCATTTTGATAGATAAACTAACACTTTGATGAAGCTTAAAATAAAGACTGTGGTTGTAGAAGGAGAATAGGTCAAGTTGGAACAAAGAGAAGAAAATTAAATCCTTCTGACCTAGATTGATATAGGGAGGACCCTTACATTTTTATGAATTCTACCAGAGGAATACTCAAAGAAATTTTCAAAAATAATGACCAATCTAAATAAAGGTCATAATAAAAGAAAACTATTTAGGCTCTTAAGGAAATAATAGATAACTTGAAGGGGATAGCTAAGAAGCTATATGATACCATTGATTTAATAAGGTCTGCTAAGACTAAATCCTAGGCTAAGTGGGGGGACACAATTCATTTATTCAATAAAATTAAGGATATAGATGGTAAGATGTGTTTTTTAAGCTAGACAATCAGAATTAAAACATATGGCCACCTAAACTTAACAATAATAATCAAAGTTACATGGGCCCAAAATTACATTGATGCTAAGAGAGATAGATTGCTTGAATGACATCAATAGATGCGAACTCTGGTGAAATAATTTATGAATAAAGAGAGATAAGCATTTCCTATTTTGAGAGATATGAGAATTACTAAGGTAAGCACTCCTCTTGGGTAATTAGTTCCCAAGCCCATTTTGAGAATCTCTTTCAAGTTGTAAGTGAGATCTTTTGCACTAAAATTGAAGTCATAATCTATAGAACCAATGATGAAATTATGCAACTAGTGAATTTTTATAGATAATGAATTATAATAATTAAGACAATTTATGTGGATGTCAAAACTATATTAGTCACACAAAATAATTTGATGGACAAGCTTCCACAGTTGTTGAAAATATCTTTGCTTGAATTTGAAACTATTGAGATCGAATTTAAGGTTAGCCATGCATTATATCTACAAATGGTGGTAGAAAAGTAGTCAAATTTAATAACAGGGGCACCATTAACACCTTAAAGTACTCAGTATCTGAGATATACACTAGTGTAGATGTAGACATGGCCAACATATGTGCCACTTCTGATACTCACTGCCATAACTATATTGCTGGTAAATTTTGGTGTATCTACATTGACAACTTCTATTCTAGTTGTAACTCAAGCTATAACAATAATTTTATTCACTTTAGTTTCTATAGTTATTACCCCATTTTATTCATCTTCCAACAGTGTCACATCAACACCCCCTTAAATACATATGTATTTGCATGATTCAACTAATTTGGAACTATTAGTTATTGATGTATTTAACACACACACACACACACACACACACACACACACACACACACACACACACACACACACACACACACACACACACACACACACACACACACACACACATAGTATTTTAGTCTAAGAATTATATTCTGGGAAATCACGATTGTATATGCATGATTTAGTAAGATCTAGTAATTTATTATGAACTAATAGCAAATTTCCATTTTGATAGATAAACTAACACTTTGATGAAGCTTAAAATAAATACTGTGGTTGTAGAAGGAGAATAGGTCAAGTTGGAATAAAGAGAAGAAAATTAAATCCTTCTGACCTGGATTAATATAGGGAGGACCCTTACATTTTTATGGATTCTACCAAAGGAATAATAAAATAAATTTTCAAAAATTATGACCAATATATACAAAGGTCACAATAAAAGAACACCATTTTAGGCTCTTAAGGAAATACTAGATAACTTGGATGGGATAGCTAAGAAGCTATATGATACCATTGATTTAATAAGGTCTACTAAGACTACATCCTAGCCTAAGTGGGGGGACACAATTCATTTATTCAATAAAATTAAGGATATAGATGGTAAGATGTGTTTTTTAAGACAAAGAATTATAATTAAAATATATGTCCACCTAAACTTAACAACAATAATAAAAGTTACATCGGCCCAAAATTACGTTGATGCTAAGAGAGATGGCTTTCTTGAATGGCATCAATTGATTCAAACTCTAGTGAAATAATTTATGAATCAAGAGAGATAAGTAGTTTCTATTTTGAGAGATATGAGAGTTACTGAGGTAAGCACTCTTAGGAAATTAGTTCCCAAGCCCATTTTTTAGAATCTCTTTAAAGCTGTAATTGAGATCTTTTGTAGTAAAATTGAAGTCATAATCTATAAAACCAATGATGAAATTATGCAACTAGTGAATTTTTATAGATAATGAATTATAATAATTAAGACACTTTATGTGGAGGTCAAAACTATATTAGTCACACAAAATAAGTTGATGGACAAGCTTCCATAGTTTTTGAAAATATATTTGCTTGACTTTGAAACTATTGAGATCGAAAATATGGAGATCGACTTTGAGGCTAGCCATGCATTATATCTACAAATAGTGGTAAAAAAGTAGTTAACTTCAATAACAGGGGCACCATTGACACCTTAAAGTACTCAGTATCTGAGATATACACTAGTGTAGATGTAGACGGGGCCAACATAGGTGCCACTTTTGATACTTACTGCCATAACTACATTGGCAGTAAATTTTGGCATATCTACATTGACAACATCTATTCTAGTTATAACTCAAGTTACAACAACAATTTTATCCACTTTAGTTTCTATAGTTTTTACTCCATTGTATTCATCTTCCAATAGTTCCACATCAACACCCCCTTAAATACATATGTATTTACATGATTCAACTAATTTGGAACTATTACTTATTAATGTATTTAACACACACACACATAGTATTTTAGTCTAATAATTATATTCTAGGAAATCACCATTGTATATGCATGATTTGTATGATAGTTGACACATCATTTTGTTTTTGGACTCTGCTTGAGAGATGAGGCATCCCCATCCCAAGCTTACATATATTTGTATACTCACTATCCCAAAGGGAGGATAATTTTGGCTATTGAGATTAATAATAAATTTTGAGGAAAGTTATGCCATTGATTTTGATGTGTAAATCTTGATTCTTCTACAAAATTATGGATTTTTTAAGAAGTTTTATCAATATGGTATATTAGTTTTCTGGTTGTGCATGAGTTGTATTTTAGATACATTTATTCATATTGTGTTATTAATAATTTGAATGCCTTCTATGTATTAATCATAATCCCACATTGTATTTATCCAAATGCAATCTTACAAACATGAAAACCTTTGATTATATATGCTTAAGTTTATTATATTATTATTCCATTTGAATTTTAATTATGTTTTATTGATGGTGTACTTATAATGTCTTACAATAGACATTGGTTTATGATTACATTTCCAGCCTTTAGTTCAAGTATTGGCTTAGAAAGGTTTCATTCTACTTGGTGCACATGTCTTCTTTTCTACCTTACCTTTCCCTCTTTTTGAGTTTTTTTGGTCAAACCCACCTTAGGTCAGATCCATAATCTATCCACCCATATCAAGTAGGTTTACATTCATCCATAACCAAACACATATGTCATAAACAAATTTCTCCACTCATCGTTGTCCTATTAATAGGTTGTTTACAAATCCCAATAACCCATAACTCATGCCTTGGAGTGAATCTTCATTCATAGCTACTAAAATGTTAGATTATACCTCATAAGGTTTTCTAGTGTGCACAAAACCCATTCAATAATACCCTTCTTATCACATTTACTACTACATAAATTAGAGGAACATTTATGGCCAAAATTATCTTGAAATCATTGAAAGCCAACAAATAGTGGGTGGTGCAGAGATGGGGTAAATTCAACAATGGGGTGTCTATTAACTTTCAGTCCTTGTAGTTATATCAAGTTATTAAATTTAATAGTGTTTCCTTTGTCAAAGTGTCTCAAGTCAAATCATTATTTTTTTATGAAATTCATTCATGATATAAGTGATATTTTTGATAATTGGTCTAGGCCATATTTTTTATAAATGGTTTTGACCATATTTTTTAAAAATGTGATAGGACATGGATACCTTCATGAGATCAAGATTAAGTTTGGGTTCGCTATTATAAATTTTGAATCATTTTTTAATATTAAAATGATAATTTATGGTGATGAATTATACCAAATTTTACTAAAAATCCCTCCTTAATGGTTGAGACACTATAACATTTTTATTATTTAAAGACACTTTAAGTTATTTTAAGTCACTTAGGTTTCTATTTTCAAAGCTGGAAGATTAAAGAGGGGGTTGAAGTAACCTTTGGGAGTTAACATTAAGAGGTATATGATGTCTCTATCAATTTTATTTAACATCTAAAATTAGTAGGAGATGTTAGGGTGTTTATAGGTGTGTGTTTACATTGTCTTTAGATAGTGAAATTATATTATCTCTAAGTAATTATGTTAAGATGTCTATAAAGGTAAAATCAAGGTGTTTCTAAATGTGATTTTACTGTCATGACTAAGTAGTGAAGTTATGATCTCACTATAGGTATCTTTATTTTTTTATTTAATGTGACTTCAGTCTCCAACTAAAGGTCATTTTTACTAATGTCACATATTATATATGGTACATGTCGATTCAAATATTCTAAATTGACGATATCCCCTAAATTAAAACACCATTATGTAGGTTCTTCATGAGTGTATACATGAACTAATTTCCATTTTGATCATCCCATCCACATTTAAATATTGTTCCTTAAGGAAGAGAAAACTTTAAAAAAAAATGAACCCTGAAATGTATGTGCAAATGGAGAAATGAAGATATTGGTTGATTAAAGTTACATAAAATTTAAAATTATTGAATGTTAAACTTTATTTTTAATGTTAAATAGATACAAACAATATTTATAAACATATTAGTTTATGTTTTTCCTTTCATAAAATTAATAAATAATTAGGATAACATGGCCCACAATAATTAAGGTAACATGGCCCATAATATCAAGTAATCAAATGCCACTTAATTTTATTTTGTTGTAGTTGGTCATGTGAAATATTTTATACTTGAAATAAATAAATAAATATTATATTAATTGGAATATGTTCCATGTTAAAATATTACATATAGTAGTGCTAAATTTGTGTAGCATATTTAACCATTTCCATTAATAGCTAGTAAGTTCCTTATAAATTATTTTTTATAGTTTTTTATTAAATCATTATAAAAAAAAATAGTTTTTTTTTGAAAAATCATATGTCCATTTTTTTTATAAAACATTTCAAAAAAATCTTCATTATAATCCACAAATAAATAAATCATAACTCAATTTATAGAACCATTAGGTTATAATACTTATCAAAGTGGGACCTAACAAATAGTGGCCTTGTATTTATAGAACACAAGCCATAAAATATGCAAGTTCAAGTTATTGAGGTGAGTAATATCTAAACTTATTTGTATTTAAAAAAAATATATTTATATTTAAATTAATAAAATTCTTTAAAAAATAAAAAATAAATATAGAACCACTAGGTTATAATACTTATCAAAGTGGGACCTAACAAATAGTGGCCTTGTATTTATAGAACATAAGCCATAAAATATGCAAGTTCAAGTTATTAAGGTGAGTAATCTCTAAACTTATTTGTATTTTTAAAATATATATTTATATTTAAATTAATAAAATTCTTTAAAAAATTAAAAATAAATGATAATCCAACTCTAATGAAACTCTACGTTATAGTACACATCGTGCTGAGACATAAAAATTAGATGACTTTCTATTTGTATAACATGACATAAATGACAAAATTTCATGTTTTTTAACTTACTAGTCTCTAAACCAATTAGTATTCAATGTGAATTATGGCTCACTTGGCCCCAATTGAGTGATTAATTAAACTAATTACTTGATTTTTTTAATCACAATGTTTTATCAAATTTGTGAATTAAGAGATATTAAATCCTAATTAGACAAAATTTTACATAAAATTAGAATGATACATATATGAAATAAATGACACAAACTGATTTAGAATAGGTTAGATTTGAAAATATGATAAAATAGAAAATGCTAAAAGAAAACAATTTCACTGAAAAATAAGAATGTATGACTATAAGCGTAACTATAAAATTTACTGTGAGACTTTGTAATGATGTTATAAATCATGAGTGGTGTTTCACTTAGATTTGAAATAATGTTGATGGAATTGGTTAGGGTTAGCCTCCTTAAGGCATATCAATCTCTTATGAGGGTTTTCTCTTTGTAGCTTATATGACTGGTTCACTTCACTTGTATATTATGTTTAACTCTGTGGGAGCTCTCAATCCATTTAGAAAACCATTGTTTACCTTATTATTCACTTGTATCCATAACTAAATAGACTAGGAATAATAAAAATAATAAAATAGAAAAAGGTTTAGTAGTTGAACTTGTGTTATACATCAACAACACATATGTTAAAAGATGTCAATATACAAATACTCAAAAGAGGGATCAAACTCCATGTAGTTATCCCATGATACTATGGCGTGTGTGAAAGACTAATGAAAATTTATAAATTTTGGTGAAATATTAGTGTGATGAAGTGATTCAATGATTGAAACTTGGATGTGTATGCAGACTTAGCCCAGGGTTATTAGTGTTTTGGACTTTGAATTAGAAAAAATAGGTTCTTTTTTAACAATATGAAATTAGATATTATGGTGGTTTTAAAAAAAATGGCATGTGTAACATATGCATTGGAATATAATATGTTCATGGTATATGGGTAAGGGTCCTAGCTCAAAATTCCAAGCATTGGTTTATAGAATCAAGTGCTAGGCTTTATGAATGATCATTAAGACTAGAAGATGGTTTAAACCCTCAAATAACTTGAACACTGACCTGATGTCAAATATACTATTAAAAATAACCCTAAATGGTCTCAAATACTATAAAAAATATTGTATCATGTATCCAACTCTCTCAATCACCCCCAGGTGTGATTGGGTTGTCAGGTGAGTGAGTGGACCCTATAAGGCCTTATTTCTTGGATATTTACTGTAGAAATCAAAGTTGACCAAGTCAAAGTTGATAAATGGATTAATGTTGAAGCTTAAGACTTGTATTTTATGTATATGGTGGTTTATATGTAGGTTCTAAACCTCAAGGGTGTTAAACTGGTCATACAAGTTGACCAATCATTAACAGGCCTAATGATGAAAATAGTGAAAAACCCAAGCATAAGTGATAATGTGATTACAAATGAATCTAAGTGCATTAATAAGTTATTCAAGACCTTTAATAAATTTTAATTTTTTATATAAGATTTGGATATCATTTTATATAGCAAAAATTTGCTCTCAAGTTGACTTGTCTAGCTTAGTAAGGTCTATGTACAATGAGGTCATGAGATTGGTCTAGAAGACAAATATTTCCATTAGATATTATGATATTTTTATTGAATTTTGTTATGAGGATGTTTTAAGATCATGTTAATTAATTAAAATTCCTTTAATGTTCCCTTTGGTATTAGAATTTCAAGTTTCCATGACTGTGTTTTGACGCTAGTTAGCAGTTATGAGTGGGCTACTTGCATATAAGGGTTTGATTATTTTACCCTAAGTTGTGAATTATAAATAACATTATGATTACCCTAAGTTAATTTATCTTTTTTATGTGTTATTTTTTTCCGTGTTTGTTTGTAAAAATTGTTTTTATGATTAAGTTGTTCAAAATTGGATTTTTAGGTATGCACAAGCCTACTTGTGAATAGTGCTAATGGTGTGCTTCAAGTAGCGGTTGAAGCTAAAAAGTATTATGAAGAATATGTGAGATTATTAAGGGTATATTTGAGTTAAATATGATAATTTTATAGATGTGATAATTTTTATAGTGTCTCAAGGATTTCAAATGGTAACGTGTGTTAATGAAGGCCTAATGGAATTAGGTCTCCTTAAGGCCTAAAAGGGGTTTTTGGTCCTATATTCTATAACCAAACTAATAAAATTTTTGATTCATGTTTTTGGCATGACCTAAGTCCTTTTGGATTTAAAATATAAGTGGTAAAGTGTGTATGGTAGACCAACATGTGTATGATCAAGATCCTAGTATAAGAACAAGGCCTAATTTGCTTGTTAGAAAATGAACAAGTTGAAGTGAAAGATATAACAATTTTAAGAGATAAATTAGGTATTTTATACCATCATTATGGTGCATATAAACTATAATTAAGATATAAAAATGGTACTGTAGATGACTATCAATGTCAAATGACCTAATCTGTCTTAAAGAGACTTATTTGAGTGAAGGAGCCTAGAAGGCAATTTGAGAGAAAAAGAAGAGAGATAAGAGATGAAGGAGATAATAATATATTGTATGAGAAGAAAAGTGTTATAAATGTGATCAATGGTTTTAGGTGTCTGATTTGGTGTTGAGTCATCTAGGGAATTGGTGCCTCATTGAAAGTGGGTACTTGCTAAAGCCTAACTAAGTTGGTGGTTATCTAGTTAGGCTTGGTGTTCAAAGTGAAGTTGGTGCTTCACTAAGTCTTGATGTTTGTATTATATGAATTATCTCATTTTCATCATCAATGGGTTTTATTCCCCTTGAGGTTTTCCCCCTCAAATAAGTGTTTTATGTGTTATGTTATTGTCTCATGCTCTTTCTAGTTCACTATTTTGTTTTGATATTTAATGAATGATAAAGTAAGTTGTAAATTTTTTGAAGATTGATTCACCCCCCACCTCCCTCTCAGTCATTGTGCTTCAAAAAATTGGTATCAGATAGTAGTCTTTTAAGGCAAGTATAAAAACTTGAAGGTGATCTTAAGAAGCACAATAATGTCTTGTGATCAATAGGAAGAAGACAACATGTATGATGAAGAAGTCTACTATGACTATGAAGAAGGAGAAGCTGAATTAAACCTTAAAGCTGGTCTCATAAGTACCCTTGATGATTTTAATTATCAAAATAATACTATCAAGGATCTAAAGAGTTAGTTAGAATGGGTCAACACAAGGTTTAAGTCAAAGGAAGTTGGGCATGACCAATTGAAGATAGAGTTAGATTATTTAAAGGTTGATCATAAGCATCTCATAGATAAAATGAGAAAGTTTGAGAGAGAGAATGAGAAGTTAGAATAAGTCAATAATACCAACATGAAAAGGCCAATCAGATAACCCAATGTAATAAAGGATAAGTCGTCATATAAACATGGTAGGTATAAGAATGTTGCTTGCTACATCTATCATAATATAGGACACATTGAAAGATTTTGTTATAATAAAGTTAAAAGGCCCCACAAGATTCAAGAAGACATATGAAGCTCCTAGAATGCATAAGAAGGATCAAACATTGGCCTAGAATCTAAATCAAGTTAGGATGGATTGTATTGAGCTCAAAAGGCAAGATGAACTATTTGCTAACAAAGAACATAAGACCAAAGTGGACTCTATCCTAGCTCAAACTACCTTTCACATTTAAGGTGAAGGCATGGAATGGTATATAGATAGTGGTTTCTCAAGCCACATGATAGGAGACATAATTAAGTTCATCTCTTTAAATAATAATGTTACAAGAATAGTGATGTTTAGATACAACATAACTACCAATATAGTTGGCAAGGGTGTCTCGAGTTTGGACAATAGAAAGACTGAGACACAAAATGTGTTTTATGTATAAGGTTTAAAACATAAACTACTTAGTGTAATTCAAATATGCAATAAGGGACACACACTAACCTTTCATGATAGAACGGTGTGAGATAAGGAGAGTCAAATTAGGAAGGATAATTACCAATGCCAAAAGGACTGATAACAACCTATATGTATTGAATGAGATCAAACAAGAGAGATGCTTCATGAGCAATACAGATTAAATTTGGATATGGAATAGAAGGTTATCTCACATAAACTCTGACAACCTGGTCAAGATTATCACTAATAAGTCTATGAAGAACATGCCTAAAATCATCAAACCTATAAACATACTTTGCAAGGCATGTCAACATGGTAAGAAAACTAAAATAAGGTTCAAGTCCAAGGATTACTCTACTATAAGACCCTTGAAATTAATACACACTAATTTTTTTCGGTGTATAAGAATTAAAAACATTCAAGGAGATAGCTACTTCATGTTACTCATTGATTGTTATGCAAGAATGACTTGGGTTGCATTATTAAAATAAAAATCAAAAGCTATTGACAAGCTTAAGGAATTCAAGGCTCTTGTTGTGAATGAGAAGATCAAGTTCCTAAGATGTGATAGAGGAGGAAAGCTTTGGTCTAATGAGTTTTTTGACTTCTATGAAGTTTATGGAATAAGGAGATAATTATCAATAGCTAAGACACCTCAGTAGAATGGGGTAGTGGAAAGGAAGAATATGATAGTTTAAGAGATGGCTATAACTATGATAAATGAGTCTATATTATCTAATGGATATTGGAGAGAGGTAGTAAGCACTATTTTCTACATTTTGAATAGAGGTTAGATAAGGAATAATGGAAACAAGACTCTTTATGAACTATGGAAGGCTAGACCTTCCAATGTGGAACATTTTAGAGTGTTTAGGAGAAAATGTTTCATCAAAAGAAAAGATGAAGACTAGGGAAAGTTTGATTCCATATCTGATGAAGGCATATTATTATGATACTCATCAATGAGTGCAACCTATAGATGTTATAACAAGAAACTACAAAATATAGTAGAAAGCACAAATATGAAGATTGATGAGATAAGGAAATCTCACTCATAGTCAAATAAAACTTTAAAGAATATGGACTACAATAATGAATAGGAGACTGTAGAGGTTGATGAGGAAGAAGAAGAAGTTGAAGAGAGACATGACTCAAAATGACCCTCAAGATAGATTCAAAGATATCACCCTAAATCTCAAATCATTAGAAACAAGAATGCAGGTGTGTAAACAAGGATAATATTGGTAAGTAATATAAATCAAGAGAATGTTGCTCTATTATCTAAGATTGAACATAAGAGTCTTATCAAATAAATAAAATACAATTTTTGGATAGGTGCTATGAATGAGGAGTTAGACCAAATAGAGAAGAATGAGACTTGGAATCTAGTTATTAGGCCTAAAAAAAACAATGCCATTGAAACAAAATGGATGTTTATAAATAAGTTAAATGAAGATGGAGAAGTCAGTAGGAATAATGCTAGATTTGTATGAAAGGGATATGGAAAAGTTTAATGGGTAGACTTTGAGGAGACCTTTTCACTAATAGCAATATTGGAGGCCATAAAATTATTTATAGCATACGTAGGATTCAATGGATACCAGATGGATGTCAAATCTACCTTTTTAAATGGGAATTTGGAAGAGGAAGTGTACATTGGGAAACCTGAAGGGTTCTCACTATCAAATGATAAAGAGTATGTTTTTAGATTGAAAAGGCTCTCTATGGACTAAATTAAGCTCCTATATCTTGGTATTCTAGGTTGAACAAGTATCTATTGGATCAAGGATTGAAAAAAAGAGTTGAAGATAGTAATCTATACATCAAGACATAAGATGACCATCAACTAATAGTAGTTGTCTATGTGGATGACATCATATTTATTATAAACAATGAGAAGATGACCAAGGCCTTTTCAGAGCAGATGAAGAAAGAGTTTGAGATGTCCATGCTAGGAGAACTATCATTATTTCTTTGGATTCAAATCACTCAATCTGAAAAAGGTATATTCATCTCACAAGCCAAGTACATAAGATAGATGTTGAAGAAGTTTGACATGGAAGATTGCAAGGAAGTTAGTAAACCCATGATCATAGGATGTAAGTTGAGCAAGGAAAATGAGTCTTCAAAGGTCATTCAGATGTCATATAGGTATATGATTGGAAGTTTTTTGTACACCATTGCCTCTAGACCTAACATCATGCAAGAAGTAGGTCTTTTGGGAATGTTTCAAGTAGATCTAAAAGAGAATCATCCAAAGTAATGTAAAATGATACTTAGGTATCTCAAGGAGACTATAGAGTATGGATTATGGTATTAAAAAACCAAAGAGTTCAATTTACTATCCTACATAGATGAAAATTGGGCAAGAAGTATAGATGATAGGAAGAGTACTAGTGGAAGAGCCTTATACCTAGGTGGGTGCCTAATTTCATGGATAATTAAGAAGCAACCATTAGTATCATTTTCCACTTGTGAGGCTGATTACATTGCATTAGCTTCATTTTACACTTAGGTTATATGGATGATATAGACCATAAAATACTACAAGGTGGAGTATGATGGTCATAGCCTTATCTATTATGATAATATAAATGATATAAGCATCTTAAACAACCATGTCATGCACTCAAGGACCAAGCACATTCTCATAAGGTATCATTTTATAATATAGTAGGTAGTGAAAAAAGTGTTAAACTTGAATATGTTTCTACATAGGATTAGATTTTATACATTTTGACCAAACCACTTCCAAAGGTAACTTTTAAACACCTAAGATAGGAATTGGGTGTAATTCTTACCCATAGAAATCATTGAAAAATTGAAGTACACAGGGGGAGATAATAATTCTCATTATATCAAAGAACAGGTGAGTTATTTAAAGAATTTATGCATGGAGATAATGGGATCATGTTTATATTATGTATCATAAACTCATAAGTCCTATGTGTTGAGTATTTTGGTTGTAAGGAGTGTGATCCAAGGAGTTGTAAACATCACTTTATCATTTATGTCAAATGGGGAGAGAAACTAGAATGGGGAGATAATATTGATCAGTATAAAGTATGTTTTGCCATCAATGACAAAGGGGGAGATTTTTTATCATTGTTCTTATTGTTGAAGTTTGTCATTGATGTTGTCATTGATGTCAAAAGTTATTAATAAAGGTGTTCATGAGGTCATTGAAGAATGTTCTTGTTTGATAGCATCATTGAGAGGTATGACATTGTTTGAGGAGCATTTAATACATGTAATAAAGTTATAAGATCATCAATAAGTGTTTCAATGTCAATTGCAAGTTTCAAAAGCTTGAGAAACCTAGTCATGACACTAGTAATTGCATGAAGAGACCTTGTGAGAAGGTATGATATTGGTGTCCTAGTTAGATTGATGCATAAAGACATAATAGGTTATATGAATTTGTTTTAGTTTGCATATGAGGTATTGAGAGCTTGGGTAGTGGTTAGAATGTCAATTTCAAGACCTAATGTGACTTGTAAGTCAAGGCCTAGAGAGCAAAGAGAGAGGGCATGGCATAATAGGGTACGAAGTTCTATTTCCAAGGCTGATATAGACATGTGATATTTTAAATAAGTGTGATTTGTTGTTTAAGGTATGTTGAACAAATTTTATGTCAAAATTTGAAGGTTAAGTCAAGAAAAAATGTTTTAAAGTCTCTCATGTGTTCAAAATGAAGGGTTCTCAACCTGAGAAGAATTTTCAAGTGTTTATTGGAATATGTATCCTTTGAATGGAAACCTAAGTTATTCATGGTGGATAAAGAAATGTCCTAGATCAAAATTAAAATAATTGGTTTTTAGAATGAGGGGCTTATCTTTATGAATGATTGTTAAGACTAGAAGATGGCTCAAACCCTCAAAGAACCCTAACACTGACCCAATGTCAAAGATATTATTCAAAATATCCTATAATGGTATAAAATGACTATAAAAAATATTGTATTATGTATCCAACTCCTAGGCACCCCCATATGTGATTAGTTTGTTAGGTGAGTGAGTGGACCCTATAAGAAAGGCCTTATTTCTCTAAGATTTATTGTAGCAATGAGAGTTGACAAACTAAAATTTGATAAATGGATGAAGTTGGAATATTTATACTTTTATTTTATGTCCATGTTGGTTCTTGATTAGGTTATATCCCTCAAGAGTGTTAAACCAATCATACAAGTTGACCAGTCTCTAATAGGCCTAATGATGAACACAATGAGAAACCTAGGCAAAAGTCAGAAGGTGGTTAGTGATGTGTTATCATGGATTAGGGATGAATAAAAGTGAATGAATATGTTTTTAAATACCTTTAATACATGTTAATTTTGGTTATAAAATTTGGATATATATATATATATATATATATATATATATATATATATATATATATATATATATATATATATATATATATATATATATATATATATATATATATATATATATGACTTGTCTAGCTCAATAAGGTCTATTTACAATGAGTTCATGAGATTGGTATGCAAGACCAATATTTCCATTAGAGATTATGATATTTTTGTTGGAGGTTTTTCTAAAAAAAAATTAATATAATTTTAATTACTTTAATGTGTTTCTTTAGGTTTTATAATTTCAAGTTTCCATGACTGTGTTTTGAGGCTAGTTGGAAGTTCTGAGTGGGCTACTTGTAGAGAGGGGTTTGAGTTATTTTGCCATGAGTTGTGAAGTATAAATCACATGGTGATTACCATAATGTTATTTATCTTTTATATGTGTGATTATTTTCCATGGTTGTTTTCATAAATTATGTTTATGCTTTAATTGTTCAAAATAGATTTTCTAGGTATGCACAGGCCTAATTGTGAATAGTGTTAATGTAGTGCTTCAAGTGGTGGTTAAAGATAAAAAAATGTTATGAAGCATATATGAGATTATAATGGGTTTATTTTAGTGACATATGACATGTTTATTCTATGTGAGAAGTTTGAGAGTGTTCCAAGGAGTTCAAAGGGTAAAGTGTGTTAATGAAGGCCTAAAATGGAATTTTGGTCCTATATGCTATGACCAACCTATTTTAATGTTTTATTCATTTTTTATAATTTAATAAGGACTATTTGTTTTGAAATATAAGTGTTAAATTTTTTATGTTTAACCAAGCAGTGTATGAGCAAGAGCCTAGTAAAGAACACAGCCTAATAGGCCTAATTTGCTTGTTAGAGAATGAACAAGTTGAAGCGGAAGATATAACATGTTGAAGAGATAAAAGAGGTATTTTATAACATAATAATGGTGTAGATAAAATATAATTAAGATATAATATGGGTAATATATATGAATATCAAGATCAAATGACCTAATTTATCTTAAAGAGACCTAGTTGAGCAAAGGAGCCTAGAAGGCAGTTTGAGAGAAATAAAATTGAGAGAAGAGATAAAGAAGGATATCATCATCTATTGTATGAGAAGAAATTTTTTATAAATGTGATAAATATTTTTAGTTAGATGAGTTGGTGATGATTCATCTAGGGGGTTGGTGCTCCTTGTAAGTGAAGTTTGTGCTTCACTAAATCTTGATGTTTTTATTATAGGACTGTATTCCATTTGAATCATCAATGGGATTTTTCTCCTTGATGGTTTCCCACTCAAATAATTTTTCTATTAGTTATTCTCTTGTCTCATGTTCATGGCTCTTAATATGTTACTAGTTCATTGATCTGGGCAACAATTCAGGCAACAATTCGAGTGACAGGTCCACCCCAATTGATGATGAAACTTCTGGAAGCCATAAATTTTTCATCATAGCTCCAATTTACTCTTTATAACAATAATAATGAGGGGAACATCATGAGATGGCATGGAGCTCTGCTTAATGAAGTTTTACCCCTAAAAACCGAATGGAAGTGCCCCAAATTTCAATTTTAGTAGTGCAGTCTAAAAATAGTAAGTCTCTAAAAATAGTAATTCCTTGAATTTTGTATTATTTTAAATCATGGAAGTCAAACCACTCAATCTCCCTTAATATTGGTGACCTTCTACATCTTCCTCCCACCTTCAAAACATGTATAAATTAAGATGTAACCTAAAATGGAAATCAGACATCTCTTCTCAGAGAAAGGCATATGTTTGGGTATGTAAATTTGATCAATAAAACATCTCTTCTCAGAGATAGCATTATTTGAATTGTGTTTTTCTTGTTTCTTGAATTATCTTTAAACCAAATCTTTCAACTTTTGTATCAGTGGTATCAGAGTGGTTTGTCTTTAGAGTGTATGATCTTGAGGATGAGGTCAAATTACAGGAAGCATGGGTGGAAAATAGAACCAACAGACTATCCACCTATTCACTCTAAATGACTTCAAATGGTGGACAACACTGAGGCATATGATCCTTTCAAGGAAATGGTGAATGAAGCCCTCCAATAGTAGTAAGCACAGATGCTACAACAATTTGCTCAAATTCTCCAACAAATCTTGATGGGAAATTCTAACTCCTTGTCTACACCCCCACATCCTTTCAGTGCCCCAACACCCTTCAAGGTTTAGGTGAATTTTGATATCCCTACATTTGAATCTAAAATCAATGCTGATGTAGTATAAAATTGGTTGGATCAATTATCATCTTATTTTTATATAAATAAATTCACCAATAAAGAGAAGTTCACTTTTGCTCTTTTGAAAGCATCATTGCCTATCAAAAATTGGTGGGAAGTATACAAAAATAGATTCAATGTAGATGATATTGCCCTTGAGGTGGAACCTACCTAGGATGATTTCATAAAAGCTATAAAGGAAGAATACTACCCCATTGGAGCATATGATGATTTATATATAGAGTGGCAACAACTTCACCATGGTAAGGAATACTTTATTCAAGATTACACTGACATTTTTCATTCTCTATCTACGAGATTAGGCATCCAAGCAAGTAAGAAACATAATGTTATCAAATATCATGGTGGACTACAATGGTACATACAGGGAGAAATGGAACTCTTTAATTTGGAAACCCTTGGTGAGGCATACAAGTTCAAAGTGAAGATTGAATAGAAGCATGGAAGAATGAATATGAAGAGTCAACCTTCAAAATGGAAAAGTGAAAAATAACATCAAATACGAGGCCAAAATTTGAAGCAAAAGGAAGGAAAGACTAGGAAGTGGTGTGATTATCACAAATCTAGAACTCACTCCAAAGAAGAATGTCAAGCCATCAAGTCCCTACTTTCTAAATACTCAACATCCACTACTATGCCTCATATAGACCCTACAATTGAAGAGGTTGAAGAAGAGATTATAGATGATGAGCTCAAAGCCATTATTGCTTCATCATAAACCCATGAGGAGAGGTTAGATGACAAGAAAAGGTTGTTTCACTCTAAATTATGGGTGAAAGGTAAGCCTCTAAATTTCATTCTTGATAGTGGAAGTCAAAAGAATTTAATCTCTGCTAATGTTGTGAAAATCCTAAATCTATCCATGAAGCCTCACCTAAAGCCATATAGTATTGGATGGTTGAGTCTAGGGAGAAACCTCTGTGTCACCCACCAATGTCTTCTCTCATATGCAATAAAACATTTCCAAGATGAGATCTTATGTGATGTGGTCAATCTAGATGTTTGTGATATACTCTTTGGTTATTCATTCATGTATGATTGCATGACATCTATGAATCAATAACTTGAAGGATCACTCTCACTCCTAGAACACAGTGTTATAGGGTACCAGAGGTACCACCTTCTACATCTATCTCTTTGATTAGTGCCAAGAAATTTGTTCTCATGGTGGTCAAGCCATAAGAATATAAAAGGGACAATTTTTTAGCCCTAACTACACAAACAACACAACAATATAAGAAAATAGATACCAAGCTAAAGAAGTTCATGACCTTCCATCCACAGACTGATGGTCAGACAAAAATTGTTAACAATCGAGCCCTACACAGTTCCATAAAGCATAGTCCATTTCAAGTATGCATAGAGAATCAAATCAAAATAAAATTTCCACACTTGATGATAAATCTTGATGCAATGTGGACCATTTATTCTGAAGGAGGGAGGAATGATCTGGGCAATAATTCAAGCAATAGTTTGAGTGACGGGTCTACCCCAATTAATGACAAAACTTCTAGGAGCCATAACTTTTTCATCGTAGCTCCAATTGACTTGTTAGAAAGCTAATAATTAGGGGAACATCATGAGATGGCATGGATCTCCACTCAATGAAGTTTGACCCCCAAAAACCCAATGTAAGTGCCCCAAATTTAAATTTTAGTAGTGTAATCTAAAAGTAATGATTCCTTAAATTCTGTATTATTGTAAATCATGGAAGTCAAACCACTCAATCTCCCTCGAGATTTGTAACCTTCCACATCCTCCTTCCACCTTAAAACCATGTATAAATTAAGATATAACCTAAAATGGAAATCAGACATCTCTTCTCAGAGATAGGCATATGTTTGGGTCTACAAATTTGATCAATAAAACATCTCTTCTCAGAGATAACATTATTTGAATTGTGTTGTTCTTGTTTCTTGAATTATATTTCAACCAAAGCTTTCAAGTTTTGGATCATTCATTATATTATTTTGATATTTCATGAATGATAATGTAAGTTTTAAATATTTTGAAGACTAATTCACCCCCCTCTCAGTAATTGTGCTTACAATAGTGTTTATACTTTCAATTATTTTTTTGGTTAAATCATATACCATCACTAACACACGATTTCCAATAAATTCCATGTACTATAAAACATTCAATTTGTCTCCATCCATTACTAGAATTACCTTAAAATTCATGGCTTCATTTATATTACCATAAAAAATATGTGATTTTTTAAAGTTCTTAGTGTTTGTGATAGTACATACAACTATATAAACATTAAAACCAAGTATTTAATTTTATAAAGTGCTCATACATTTATATTATTAAATATTTCAAATACACTATTGATAATAACAATTAGATACTATAATGTTATATACTTTAATGATATAAAATTATCCTCTACTTATAGGCTAATAAAAAATCTATGAACGTCAATGACTAACTGGCCAAGATTTCATGAAATTACACATTGACTAAGTCACATTCTCATAAGGTTGTTTCCAATATCAATATCAATATTCTATTGAGAACTAAATTAAAACCATGCCTTGATGTTGTCAACAATAACATTCCCTAAATTAATATTTCACTTATTTTTATTTATTAAACCTTGTATCAACACTAATACAATAATAATATTATCAGGGAGTTTCATTTAATATATAGCAATCATTTTCTCCTATCCATTAATAAAATTATGTTAAAATTCATGGTTTCATTGATTTTTTTTTTATAATGCTAAAATGAGGGTTTTGAAAAGGACTCTTCCTTTTTATAGAGGAGAATAAAAATATGACAATAAAAGCTAAAATGAAGCACCTCTACTAATGGTAAATAAACAATAGGCTACAAACATGCTGTAAACTTCTAAAAATTATATTCAGAGCTCATAAATGTTCATCTTTCCAAACCATCCTCTTTAGGAGAGTGAAGGGTCATGTTCATTAGTTCAAAGCCCTATTTATTTTAATATTTTCTCTTTTTGTTCATGACTCTCCAATCCTCTCCATCCCCTAAATATGGATAAATATGAATAGAAAATTCAATCAAATTGATGGTCTAAGAACTCAAGATTAAAATGAGATCTACTATACCTTAATTTAGAACCTTATTTAAATTCACCAAGGCTCTTTTTAGTTTACTTGGGTTAATATTATCCATAGACTTGGATTTCTCCTCACTTGTTTATGGTAGATTTTGATCAGAAACTAGAACTTCTAAAGGCATTTATGGTACTTCACTCTTGGCTTCACTAATAAATTTCATAGTAAAATGTCTAATAAATGCATGAATTCAACTTATTACACTTTAAAATATAGAAGGATGTGGTGAAATGTCTTATTTCAAAACATATAGGACATTAGAAAGGTAAACCCTCATAAAAGAGAGGTTGTGTCCAATGTCGGTCTATAAATTTCAAATCAAATTGAGCTTGATGTTTTGTTGAAATATATATGTTAACAAGGATTCGATAAAATTTAGAATTACATAAACTCTCCATACTAGAGTCCATTGATAGGTACTCACCCATATAAGTACCTATAGATTTGAAGCAAAATTTAACAAAAATTAGAGTGGTAGATGCCAAAACTATGCCTAGATAGGGGTAAGTGCATGAAGTTGGGGGACAATTCCATCGACATTTTATGTAATGATATTGTATTAATAAATAATGAAATCACATTATTTAATTAATGAAATCATTTTATTTAAATTATGCATCGATAATTATCGATCCATAACATGATTGTGTTAATGTATAATGTGATCACATTATTATAAAAACAATAATGTGATCACATTACTATTGTTTTGCACAATAAAGTAATGAACATGTAGATGGAATGAATGTTGGTTAATAGGTAACATGATCACATTATTGATAATGTGATTGTGTTCCTATTATTTTTCACATAAAATCATGTGGGAGTTGCACATGAAGGCAACTTTGGCCAAAAGATTATATTTACTACTCTAAATGTTAAGTATAAGAAATTAGAGTATATTGCTACATTTATTTTCTTATAGTTTAAATTTATTTTAGTAAATATAAAAATAGGTTCATTCAACATCTGATAGAGTTACTCTCATAGATGCATGCCTTACGATGTGAAACATAGTTTTTCAAAATATAATCTAGTCAATACTTAAGCATTTAGGGTTTAAGTATTAAACCTAGGATTTTTTAATTGATGTCTATTTATGGTAAACATATAATCACTTTTTAGGTTTTTTTGCCTTCTAGATTGGTTCCTAGAATATTTAGGAGTCTTAGGTTTGTCAAAATTGAAGTTTTCAAACCACTCACTTTTAAATTGCTACAAAATGGTGTGACTAGAGTAGTATAGGTGACATTGATGACCTGCACATATCAAATGAACATTTTTATTAATTTTACTTGTTCATCATCCCTCCCTCATCCCTAATCACTTTCTAATCATTCCTCATCACCCCTAATCACTCTCTCATCATTATTCATTATCACTAATCACTCTCTCATTGACCCTCACTATCCCTAGTCATCTCTAATCACTCCATCATCATCCTTGATTATTCCCTCATTGACCCTCACTATCCCTCATCATGCCTAATCACTCCCTCATCATCCATCATCACTCTCTCATTTACCTTCACCATCCATCATCATATTTAATCACTCCCTCATCATCCCTAATCACTCCATTATCTCTCACCATCCCTTGTCATACCTAATCCATCCCTTATTTATCCTCTCCATTCCTCATCATTTATAATCACTTCCTCATCATCCCTAATCACTCCCTCATTGACCCTAACCATCCCTCATTATCCATAATCACTACTTAATCATAATTCATCATTTATAATCACTCATTCTTCATCCCTCATCACCTCTAATAACTCCCTCAATCATCTTCACCATCGCTCATCATCCTTAATCACTCCCTCATCCTCCCCAATCACTCCCTCATTCACCCTCATCATCCCTATTGACTCCCTCATCATCTATACTAAATTTCTCCTCATACCTCCTCATCCTTAATCACTCCATCCAATACCTTGATGGTGGTATTTTGTTGGGGTTTAACAATGTTAGGAGCTACAAGTGGAGAGTTGAGTGCTAGCATAAAATATAAGACATAATGATCAAAATGACGTGGAGGTAAATTTAAAACATAAATATTTAACACCTATGAAAAATATGTGCCTATTATAAATGATGTAATTCATAATTTAAAATTTGCCAAAAAAAGAGAAGCAAGTAAAATCGCCATAACACTAAAAATTGGGTAGTAAATATGTAAGGATCACCAAACTTGTTATTTTTTGAAACCAATCAATCATTTTCTATATGAGGACATTTCATGATCCAAATAATTACATTTAAGGCCTTATATTTATATGTCTATTGATTTAGTCATCATACTAGAGAGTGGAAAATAATTTTTAAATGATTATAACAAGTAATCCAATATTAGAAAGTGGTGCTTAATTCACAAATTCAATATTGAATCTAATGAAGAGTGTCACATTATGAGC
Source organism: Torreya grandis (assembly GCA_037957365.1). NCBI lineage: Eukaryota > Viridiplantae > Streptophyta > Pinopsida > Cupressales > Taxaceae > Torreya > Torreya grandis. The sequence goes on along the minus strand of JARHVA010000427.1, from coordinate 128,051 downwards.
TCTCTACTTTCACATCTTGAGAAGTGGGTATAATTTATCTAGCACTATAAAAACTTAAGTAGATAATAGATTATAAACCCCATGATATGGTTGGTACTAAATATATCTCTACTTCCCCCAACAAGAAATTATATGAATTAAAAATATTATTTCATTAACAAATGTAGATCAATGGAGCCACTACACTTCATTATTTACAATGGAAGTCATAAGAATTTAATTTCTCATAAATCATCTTTTCAAAAATTGAACTTGAAATTTATACATCATCCATAACCATATGCTAGTGTATGATCTAGTGTAGGCCTTAAGAAATGGATCACCTAGTAGTGTCACTTGGTGTACACAATCAAACATTTTAAAGATGTAATTATTTGTGACATCTTAACATTAAAGGTGTATGATGTTTTATATGTGGTTTAAGAGGTGAATCCTTGAAATGTTGTGATAGATTGTCATAATCTGAAATACCATATATCAGAATTAGTTCATAAGATTTCAGTTATTAGAGCCAAGAAGTGCAAGAATCTGGTTAATTCTAGTAAGAAGTATACTCTTGATGGTAATAATTAAATTTAATAACATCCTTACATCACCATATCCTAGTGTGGTTTATCCAATAATAAAAAATACAAAAAATTGAACCATAAACTAGATGAATACAAAGATATATTGCAGTCACCTCAATAAGTTCCTACATACTCTACACTAAACAATACTATTGATTTGATCCCTTAACTACCTCTACCTTAAACATCTTTATAAAACATATAATTTATAGAGAATGAATACATCAAGTGGTAGATCCATGAAATCATGGATAATGGACATATCATGCCTAAATCATTGCCTTGTAGAAGCCCAATTGTGTTTGTGCTAAGGTTGTGAATCAATTAAAAAAATCTTAACAAGATTAAAGTGAAGAACTATTATCCCCATTTAAATATTAAGGAATTTTTATACCATATCCATGGTATATAAGTATTTTCCAAAATTGATCTTAATTTTGGGTATCATCATATTCATGTCAAACCTTTAGAAATTTGGAATATAGTCTTAAATATAAAGGAAGGATTGATTGACTAGTTGGTTATGCCTTTTATATTAACTCAAATAACAAATTTATTTAATTTCAATATGTTGAATGATATCCTTACGCCTTTTACCTATGTAATTTTTTTATTCTACCTTCATGACATCTTAATCTTTAGAAAACATGGGATGAACACCTACACCATGATGAAATAGTGTTTCACATTTTACAGAAACATATTTTTATGATAACATGAATAAATGTTCATTTTTCATGCAAGAGATAAAATATTTGGGACATAGTACACACAAAAGGAGTTCATGTGTGAACATGACAAATATTCAAGTCATACAAAAATAGAGTGCATGTATGATCAATAGCCTATTATAAGAACAAAGCCTAATAGGCCTAATTTGTTTATTAGAGAATGAATGAGTTGAAGCAGAAGATATAAAACTTTTAATAGATAAATTAGGTATTTTATACCATTATCAAGGTGTATGAAAACTATAATCAAGGTATCAAAAGGGTACTATAGATGATTATCAAGGTCAAATGACCTAATCTATCTTAAAGAGACCTAGTTGAGTGAAGAAGCCTAAAAGGCAATTTGAGAGAAATAGAAGAGAGAGAATAGATGAAGAAGGAGATCATCATATGTTGTATGAGTATTAAAGTGTTGTAAAGGTGATCAAGGTTTTTAGGTGGTTGAGTTGGTGCTGAGTCATCTAGAGGGGTGATGCCTCCTTGAAATTGGGTGATTACTAAAGCCTAACTGAGTTGGTGGTTAGTTAGTTGGGGTTGGTGTTCCAAGTGAAGTTGGTGATTCAATAAATCTTAATGTTTGTATTTTAGGATTATAGTTCATTTTCATCATTAGTGTGTTTTTTCCCCTTGAGGTTTTCCTACTCAAATAAGTGTTTTATGTGTTATGCTCATGTCTCATGCTCATGGTTCTTAATGTGTTTCTAGTTCACTACATTGTTTTGATGTTTCATGAATTATAAATTAAGTTGTAAGAGTTTTGAAGATTGATTCACCCTCCCCACCCCTCTCTTATTCATTGTGCTTACAATAATTGGTATTAGAGCTTAGTCCTTTGAGGAAATTCTAACAACTTAAAGGTGATCCTAAAAAGCATAAGAATGTCTTGTGATCAGTAGGAAGAAGACAACATGTATGATAAAGAAGTATACTATGAATTTTAATAAGGATAAACTAAAGTATACCCTTAAGTTGAGCTCATAAGTTCCCTTGATGATTTGAAATGTCAAAATAAGACTATCAAGGATCTCAGGAGTCAGTTAGAAGGGGTCAACATAATGTTTAAGTCAAAGGAATTTGAGTATGACCAATTGAAGATAGAGTTATATTATTTTAAGGTTGAGCATGAGTATCTCATGTAAAAAATAAGAAAGTTTGAGAGAGATCATGAGAATTCAAAACAAGTCAATAATACCAACATGAAAAGACCAATCAAGCAACCCAATGTGATAAAGGATAAGTCAGCATAAAACCATGGTAGGTATAGGAATGTTTTTTACTGCATCTATCATAATATAGGACACATTTAAATATTTTTTATAATAGAGTTATAAGGTCCAAAATATTCAACAAGACATTTGAATCTCCTAAAATGCATAAGAAGGATCAAACATTGGTTTAGAAGCCAAGGCAAGTTAGGATGGATCATATTGAGCTTAAGAGGCAAGATGGACCATTTACCAAGGATGAACATAATACTAAAGTGGAATCTATACTAGCTTATAATACCTTTCACATTAGAGATGAAGGCATGAAATGGTATATAGATAGTGGTTTCTCAAGCCACATGACAAGAGATAAAAATATTTTATCTCTTTAAAGAAAAATATTGTAGGAATAGTGAGGTTTGGAGACAACACAACTACCAATATCGTCAGCAAGGGTGCCCTGAATTTGGACAATAGAAATACCAAGACACAAAATGTGTTTTATGTGGAAGGTTTTAAACATAACCTTCTTATTGTAAGTGAAATATGCAATCAAGGACACACACTAACCATTCATGATAGAAGGGTGTGAGATAAGGAGAGTCAAATTAGGAAGGATAATTTCCAATGCCAAGAGAATTATTAACAACCTATATATATTGACTGAGAAAAATAAGGAAATATGCTTCATGAACAAGATAGATGAAATTTGGCTATGGAACAGAAGGTTAGGTCACCTAAACTTTGACAACTTCGTCAATATTATCACTAATAAGTCTATGAAGAACATGCCTAAAATCAGCAAACGTATTAAAATACTTTACAAGTCATGTCAACATGGTAAGAAAACTAAAAGAAGGTTCAATTCCAAAAATTACTATATTCCAAGACCCTTGAAGTTAATACACATTGATCTATGTGGGCCTATAATAATTAAAAACATTCAAGGAAATACCTAATTCATGTTAATCATTGATGATTATAAAAGAATGACTTGGGTTGCATTCTTAAAATAAAAATTAGAAGATATTGACAAGTTTAAGGCATTCAAGGATCTTATTGAGAATGAGAAGAATGGGAAGATCAAGTTCTCAAGATATGATAGAAGAGGATATTTTTGGTTTGATGAGTTTGATGGCTTCTATGAATTTCATGGAATAAGAAGATAATTATTAGTTTCTAAGACACCTCAGTAGAATGGGTAGTGGAAAGGAGTTTAAGAGATGGATAAAACTATGATAAATGAGTCCATATTATCTAATGGATATTGGAAAGAGGTAGTAAGAACTATTTTCTACATTTTGAATAGAGGATAGATAAGGAATAATGAAAACATGACTCCTTATGAACTATGGAGGGGTAGACTTTCCAATGTGGAACACTTTAGAGTGTTTGGGAGTAAATGTTTCATCAAAAGAGATGATGAAGACTTGGGAAATTTTGATTCCAGATATGATGAAGGCATATTATTAAGATACTCATCAATTAGCTTAGCTTATAGATGTTATAACAAGAGACTACAAAATATAGTATAAAGCATAAATGTGAAGATTGGTGAGATAATAAAATATCAATCACAATCAAAGAACACTTTAGAGAATATGGAATTCAATAATGAAGAGGAGACTATAGTGTTTGATGAGGAAGAAGAAGATGTTGAGAGAGATATGACTCAAAAGGACCCTCAAGATAGATTCAAAGAGATCACCCTGAATCTCAAATCACTGGCAATAAGAATACATGTATACAAATAAGTAGAAAATTGGTAAGTAATCTAAATCAAGAGAATGTTTCTCTATTATCCAAGATTGAACCTAAGAGTCTTATAGAAGCAAGAAAAGATAAATTTTGGATAGGTGCTATGAATGAGGATTTATACCAAATAGAAATTAATGAGACTTGGAAACTAGTTCTTAGGCCTAAAGACAAGAATGTCATTGGCACAAAATTGGTGTTTATAAATAGGTTAAATGATGATGGAGAAGTCACTAGGAATAAGGCTATATTGGTATGCAAGGGATATGCACAAGTTGAATGGGTAGACTTTGAGGATACCTTTGCACTAGTATTAATATTGGAGGCCATCAAATTATTTCTTGCATATGCAATATTTAAAGTATACCAAATGGATGTCTAATCTACCTTTTTGAATGGGAATTTGGAAGAGGAAGTGTATATTGAGAAACCTAAAGGGTTCTCACTATCCAATGACAAAGACTATGCTTGTAAATTGAAAAAGGCTCTCTATGGACTAAAGTAAGATCTTGGAGCTTGGTATGCTAGGTTGGATAAGTATCTATTGGATCAAGGATTTAAAAGAGGAGTTTAAGATAGTAATCTATACATCAAGATAGAAGATGACCATGAGCTGATAGTAGTTGTCTATGTGGATGACATCAAATTTGATGGAAATAATTAGAACATAACCAAGGTATTTTTAGAGGTGATGAATAAATAGTTTGAGATGTCCATACTAGGCGAACTATCATTATTTATTTGATTGCAAATCACTCAATCTAAAAAAGGTATATTCATCTCACAATCCAAGTACATAAGAGAGATGTTGAAGAAGTTTGGCATGGAATATTGCAAGGTAATTAGTACACCCATGATCATAAGATGTAAGTTAAGTAAGGAAGATGAGTCTTCAAAGGTCAATCAAACATAATATAAGTCAATTATTGGAATTTTTTTGTACACCACTACTTCTAGACTTGACATCATATAAGAATTAGGTCTTGTGGGAAGGTTTTAAGTAGATTCAAAGGAGAATCATCTACAAGAAGTCAAAAGGATACTCAGGCATTTCAAGGAGACTATGGAGTATGGATTATGGTATTCAAAAAGCAAGGATTTCAATTTGACAACCTACACAAATGCAAATTAGGTAAGAAGTATAGATGATAGGAAGAGTACTAGTGGAGACACCTTCTTCTTAGGTGGTGTTGATGTCTGAATATGTATCACAGGTGCCTAGAGTGTTCAAGAACACTTCTAATTTTATAATTCTAGGAATCTAGTGGATGAATTGTAGGTTGTTATAATCTTGTATTTATTGATGAAATAGAGTCAAAGCAAGTGAACTATTTCATAATATTTAGTTGTTGGGAATCACTGTGGCCAACATAAATATATGAAAAATATGAATTATTCTATGCTAATAGTGGTGAATTATGATAAAAAATAATCTAAAAACTAATCTATTATGAGTATTTACAATGAAAGTTAAACTAGAGTGATCTGGTTAAATAAATAGCAAAAGAAAAGGTAAGGTAGAAAAGAGTTGTTTCTGATCTTCATCCCAAACATCATGACAAAGTTCAAATGTCATCCAAGCATGCACTTAACCAATGTGTAACATGAAGTATCGTGAGCTCAAATATTATCACACATCAGGAAAACATCTAAGGAATGAGAAAAATGCAAATAAGTACTAAGTTTAATTTAAATATTTACCTCTACAAACACACAACATTAGCCCAAATGCAAGAAGAGTAAAGGAAATAAAATGAACCTAAGAACTTTCAGTCAACCTAGCATTAACACAAGTTAACAACTTTACAATTAAAATGTGTACACCTAGAATTCATAAGAACCATTCAAATCTAGAAATAGGAATAAACAAGTGAGAGAGAAACCATAATAACAAATGACACAAACAAATATGGACAATATTTGTAAAATTCCTCACTTGTATTAATTGATCAAATGTTTACATAAGTTTTTGGATTAAAATCTCCCTCTTTTTTTACAAATGGCAATACCCATTTTTATAATGCCAAGAAAGTATACTGGTTAGTCATATCCAATTATAAAAGTATAGGTGTTAAGGACAATTGTCCTTTTACAATGTTATAGAATACACTAGAATTTTCCCTATGGACTGACTTATAGGCAATGCACTTTACAAGTTGCACATGCCTTTACAAAATAATATTCTATTTTCAAATATTAAATTATTTTTTGTAGAATAGAATATTTTAAGTCCACTTGACTAACTTTGGGGCCTTTGTGCTGATGAAGTGCCCTATTGCTATTACAACATCTTCATTGTTCTATGATGTTATTCATCAATCAGCTTGACATTAATAACATTTTCCATGAAGATCTCATATTCCTAATAAACCAAGTGTCCAAGGCCTCTATCATTTATTGACAAGGATTCTTTAATTATCTTATCTTTAGCAATCTTTTCCTATGCTGTTAGGATCATATCCATGACCCTGCTTTTATCCACTCTAGATTTGCCTTGGATTTTTCCCTTGACTTCCTACATGACTGAGTGGTTTGGTGTTTGAACTCTTCATCTTTGATGAGGCTCGTGGAGGTAAGTGTAGCTAGTTTTGTGATCATCATCCCAAGGAAGTGCCCCATCTTGTTTAGTAGCTCTTTGTCATCCTTTGTTCCTCTTTATTTTGTAAGGCCACACTCCATGGCTTGAGATCATCATGCACAGTTATGTTCATAGACTTGGTTATTTCCCATGGATGATGTAGAGTAGGAACTTTATACATCTTGCCATATATAAACAATTAAATAATTGTTGGACCTTGGATTGGGTTATCATCACTGAAAAGGTTGACCTCACTTAAAGGGTGAGTGAAGATCAAATTAGGTCTCTTCTTCACTATGAGAACCAATGCTAGTTCATTTTTTCTCTTTGGGGTAGATGTGGTAACAAGGACTAAAGCCAATGTAACTTCCTTCCCCTCCTTTTATTCTACTTACCCACTTTGAATTTCCTCTACTTAGACTTCTTCCTCATCAGACTGATAATCACTAGATATTATTTGTAGTTCATCCTCAATTATTTCACCTAGGTCTAGGGCTATCACCTAAACCTCCTCAATTATTGACCCTTATTCTTGTACCTAGGTTGATCAATAAGCAAATTCACTAGGTATCCTTTCTTCTAGCCTTGGTGACTCAAGATTTTGGATCTTTATTTATGGTTATGGAGGTTTGGAAGGTGTACTACCTAGAAAGTGATATTATCTTAGCCCTAGATTCTATATATCATCACTTGGCTTCTACTCCCTCTACAATCTAGCCTCTGGCTTGATGTTATGTTCCTTCAATCTTTCCAAGATCTCAGTGAATGAAGAAGCTTTAGTGTACGTTGGGACATAAGTTCTAGGCTTGTGATCATAGGTCATATTGATTCCTTTAGCTTTCAAGTGACCCACAACTCTTCCTTGGGGATCCCACTACCTTAGTTCATCATGTTGTAATCTGAATGAGGTCCTATATTTATAGGTATCCTCTATATTATACCATTTTTGGAATATCACCTTGCCAATGGTGATGGGGAGGGTGTGGAGCATTCCCTTCCTCTTGGTTTTACACAAACCATCTATCCCATTACATATTTGGTAGGCCACTTCCTACTCTACTAACTTGATTAACACATGGATTGGTAGCCTAAGTGGCATGCATTAGGTTCCCTCAATATTGATTATAGTGAAATATAGATAGATCCATATATATCCCATGACTTCAATAGTAATTTTGATTAGAAAGTTGACCCACATCATTGGGATCCATGTGATGGCCTTAACTAAGGTTGGATAAACACAATCACAAATAAATTGAATATGGTCCTTGTATTTGAAAATATGCAGCTTGGAGTAATATTGGGAGAATATTTGTGTCCCATCAGGTGATCATTCCCTAAGGTTGTGTATTTTGGTGGTGACAAGCAGGGCATCCAACAAGTATGGCATCATGTAAAATTGGTTCCTAGCTTTCTTCTTAATTACAGATAACTACCTACTCAAATAAGTGATAATTATCTCACCTAGAGGAAGGGTGAGTTATTTTTCAACCATGAAATAAACATAGGGGACCAAGAGTTTGTCCACTTTTATGGTGGTGGGATTCCCACATAATTGGTTCAACAGAGTCATGATCATCCTGATCCTAGGATTGAATTGGTTAATTAGGATGTTGCCATTGAAATTAGAGAACACTTGAATCCCATAATATATCCATGGTATAAGGATGGAATTTAGGTCATTATTCTTATCCCACTCATTTATTGAGGTTACATCTACTTAGGGTTTGGATAATTTATAGTAGTTCTCAAAGGCTATAAGATAAATATAGGCAATTTTCTAGAAGCTATGCTCATGAACTATCATGCTCCAATTAATTTTAACATCTCTAAAAATAGGAAAAAGAATGTCTAAGAAATATAGTACCTTGGGTTTTTCCACAATGAAATGGAGGCATATCATTTGGATTTCCTCCACATCATTGCATCTCCTCCTTGCATATACAATCTTCTCTTCTTCTTTCATTATGATTGGTTGTTCCTCAATTGTCTAGAATAGCTTTGACCAATTATTTTCTCTTGTGTTTAGGGTGTTGGCATCAAATTTTATATCTTTGAATACTCTCTCCTTGGCATCTAAAGTTAGATATAGCTCTATATCTTCTTTGGATTATCTTTGGGTCACCATGATTGTGAACTTTATTAAATTGCTCACTAGTGATCTATAGTTTGATTTTGGATTAAATTACTTTGGCTCAGATGATAATTCACTCTTATGGGTTTTATTGTACTTAATATAGGGTCAAATTGGTGATTTTACATGAACTAGGGTTTTTATATAAGTCTTCTTAAAACTTTAATAGTGGAAACTTATTTGAACTTAAGTGAGTTTGTGCCTTAGAATTGATTTGGATCCTTACATTTATACCTTTGCCTTTCAGAACCCACAAGATCTTTATATTTGTTGTTTTCTACTTAAGTGGCACCACCATGGCATATTCATGTCACTTTTGTGGTACTTTGCTCATTAATTTTCAAAAATTAACAATTACCTTTTGAAAATCTTACTTTAATCTCATACCATTATATTATTTTTCACAAGCAAACATAGTTCATTGATATTGATCCATAAGATTGAATGTCATTATTCTCGAGCCCATTGAAATGTCCACATTGAATGTCTATCTTAAAATTAATGTGTACATGTCCATAATTTGATGTCTGTGAGAACATATTTGACATCTGCATGACCATCAATTTTTTGGTTCCTCGTTAGGAATCTTTATTGAGATTAATTTTGACATCTGTACACCCCATTTAACATCTATGGTAACGTCTTTGAAATCTACACAACCATCAATTTTTAGGTACCTCCTCAAGAATATTTTGTTGAGTTTTCCACTTATCACTTTTAGGTTCACTCTGCTTCATACGTACCACTTGGTAGCTCTGTATTCAGTCATCTCTACTAGGTTAGCACACTTTTGCCATGTGGTATCCCTACATTCACTCTGAGCCTCATAGAAATGCCAATGTTGATCTCACACTGTTAGATCATCCTTGGTTAGATCAACTTAATCTATTTGATGTTGATATGATGGGTGGACTGTTGGAAATATTGTCATTGATGTCAAAGGTTTAGTATTATTGGTGATAAAGGCCCCATTGCATTTAATGTTGTTTATCTTGGATATATGAGTTAATATTTATTTAATATTAAAGAATATATTTTTGGTTGCATATGAGACAAAATAAGGGCCCATGGAGAAGTCGAAGAGTCACGGGATAAAGACAAAAGAAGGATGGGACGCATTTTCCCATGAAGAGTCATCTTGGGGAATACCAAGAGTCACCAAGTGAAGATAAAAGAGTAAAGGGCGAATTTATCATGAAGGGACACTTTAAGGAATATGAAAAGTCACCAAAGATAAGGACAAAAGTGGGAAAGACGTTTTTGGTCATGAAGGGTCATCACATGACTTTTCAAATACTTGGATATGAAGGGTCATCCAAGATTGGCGCCATTTTCCATGAGAATTGAAAGGTCACAAAGGGGGAAGGCCAAAGGTCATTTGGAAAGCTATAAATAAAGGCTTGAATAGCCATTTGTAATATGAGAGATAGAGGTTTATTTGATATTGTAATATCTAGCTTAGAAGAGCAATTGTGAGAGATGATTTGTATTTGTTATATCTAGCTTAGAAGAGAAAAAGTGAGAGAGAAGAAAGAGATGTTGTATTGATCTATCATTTGTTGAGATAACAACATTGAGAGATAGGTGTGTGGTATACACAAAGGGGTTGGTGCTCCTGTGGGTTGGTACTCTTGTGGGTTGGTGCTCGGCAAAGGGGTTGGTGCTCGGCAAAGGGGTTGGTGCTCATGAACAGGTGTTGGGTTGGTGCTCAAGAAAGGGGTTTGAAGCTCCTGTGGGTTGGTGCTCATGAATTGTAGCTGAGGTTTGTACTTGGAAAATGGGTATGGTGCTCCTATGGGTTTGTTCTCATCAATATATTTGAGATTGATTCTCTGTGGTTTTTCCCACATTGGGTTTCCACGTTATATCTGGTGTGTCTCTCTCTCTTGTGTGATGTTTATTGTTTGAGTTATATTGTATATCTTGACTATTTGATTAAGTGGAATTTGATAAAGGGAAAGTTTTATAAGATATATAATATATTGATTCACCCCCCTTCTCAGTATATTCCATGCTTAACAATTGGTATCAGAGCAGGTTCCTTCAGAAAGGGTTTAATAGCTTGAAGGTAGATCAAAGAAAAGCACAAGATGGCCAAACAACTAAAGAAGGAGAATCAAGAGTTGAAATCTATGGTTGAGGCTCTTACGAAAAAGGTGTTTATCTTGGATTCTAAGTTGGATATAGAAGTAAAAGAAAATAAGATATTTATTCAGGATCTTAAGAATTAGTTAGAGGTTTCAACTTCAATTTTAACATCAAAAGAAGAAGAATGTAATCAGTTGAAGGTTGAGTTAGGCTCTTTAAAGGATAATCATGAGAAGCTTATAATCAAGGTTGAAAAAGATCATGAAATATCAGTCCAAGGAAAGAAGGATGCAGGTTTTGAAGGCGAATCAAAGAAGTCGATCAGGCAGCCCAATGCTTTCAAGTTTTCAAATTCTTTTCATGGTCGTTGTTTTGTTTGTCATCATGTTGGTCATAGGGTAAGAGATTGTATGAGGAGAAGAAATCAGTCAAAGGGAGATCTCAATCACATTCAAGAAAAAGGTATGATAAATATTGTTTGCTTTTGTTGTCATGAGGTTGGACATATTGCTAGATTATGCCAAAATAAAGTAAAGAGATATTCAAAGTATGTCAAAGGTTATAGAGACCCTAGAAAATATGAGAAAAGACAAATTCAGGTTTGGAGACCTAAAATAGTAAAGGTTGATCAGGTTGAGTTTAAGAATGAAAATGAATTACTTGCTATAGTAGATAAAGAATTAGATAAGAAGGATTGTGCATAATCTCTTGTTACATTTGAGCATGAGCTTTGTTAAGATAAGATAGTAGCAAAAGTTGAGAAAAATAAAAATATCATAAATGATAAGGTTAGTAAGTTAAAAAAGTTAGACATGCTTAAATGGATTCTAAAATAAAAACACAAGAAGATTAAGGAAGAAACAGAGGAGATGTGCGAATCTCTTGAGATTTATTTCTAGAACCCTATTGTGTGGGGTGTCTCTTCTAGGCTTCAAGGAGACACTTTTAAAAATTGAAGCATGGTAGATGCTATTGGGTCTTGGCTATGTTGCATGACAAGAAGGTGAGTTGGTAGATTAATTTGTATATATTTTGAGGGAATAGATTTTTGAAGAAAATTTTGCATTAGTATTAAGGTTTGAGGCTATTATAATGATTCTTGCATATGCAGTGTTTCAAATGATTATGTTCATAAGAATTGGAATGTTGAAAAGAGCTAACAGTTTTAGAAAGAAGGAAAAGGATACTCATGTAGATTCAATCAAGAAGGATCAAAGTTTCAAAGCTCCATTCATCAGAAAGAAGGTTCACTCGTGTTCATGGCAAAAGAAACAACCTAAAGATTCTATGTTAGTGCAAATAGCTTTGCATGTAAGAGATAAAGACCAGCCATGGTTTGTTGATAGTGAATGTTCAAGGCATATGATAGGAGATAAGATTAAAGAAGATCAATGGTGGTACAGTGAGATTCAGAGATAAAACCATTGCTAGGATAGTCGGAAAAGGTACTTTGAGTTTGAATTATGGTAGAACTAAGACTAAGAATGTTTTGTATGTAAAAGGTCTTAAGCATAATCTATTGAGTGTTAGTCAAATTTGTGATCAAGGATACACATCAAGGTTTCATGCTGAAGGTTGTGAGATTAGAAGAAAAGATTCAAATGAGTTGATTTCAGATGTTCAAAGGACAAGGAAAAATGTGTATGTATTGTCAGATATCTTCTCAAAGGCACGATCAAAGGATACATTCAAAGATCGGCTAGAGGAGTTGGGAGTAATTTATATTACTTCCTGCCATTGATGTTTAGCATCAAGTGAGGGGGAGCTAAGTGTTAGCTCCAGGGAGGCCCTTTGCCATTGATGTCAAAGGGGGAAAATAACAGGTATAGGTACAGGTGCAAAAAATAGGTACAGGGAATAGGTACAGATTGCTACAGTAAGGGGGAGTTATTGTATGTTTTCAGATGACAGTATGTGCAGGTGATAGGATGTGGTAGTTTTAGGATTGAGGTTGCCATCAATGACAAAGGGGGAGTTTGTTGGAAATATTGTCATTGATGTCAAAGGTTTAGTATTATTGGTGATAAAGGCCCCATTGCATTTAATGTTGTTTATCTTGGCTATATGAGTTAATATTTATTTAATATTAAAGAATATAATTTTGGTTGCATATGAGACAAAATAAGGGCCCATGGAGAAGTTGAAGAGTCACGGGATAAAGACAAAAGAAGGATGGGATGCATTTTCCCATGAAGAGTCATCTTAGGGAATACCAAGAGTTACCAAGTGAAGACAAAAGAGTAAATGATGAATTTCTCACGAAGGGACACTTTAAGGAATATGAAAAGTCACCAAAGATAAGTACAAAAGTGGGAAAGACGTTTTCGGTCATGAAGGGTCATCACATGACTTTTTAAATACTTGGATATGAAGGGTCATCCAAGATTGGTGCCATTTTCCATGAGAATTGAAAGGTCACAAAGGGGGAAGGCCAAAGGTCATTTGGAAAGCTCTAAATAAAGACTTGAGTAACCATTTGTAATATGAGAGATAGAGGTTGATTTGATATTGTAATATCTAGCTTAGAATAGCAATTGTGAGAGATGATTTGTATTTGTTATATCTAGCTTAGAAGAGAAAAAGTGAGAGAGAAGAAAGAGATGTTGTATTGATCTATCATTTGTTGAGATAAAAACATTGAGAGATAGGTGTGTGGTATACACAAAGGGGTTGGTGCTCCTGTGGGTTGGTGCTCATGAATTATTGTTAGGCTGGTGCTCAGTAAAGGGGTTGGTGCTCCTATGGGTTGGTGCTCACGAATTATTGCTAGGTTGGTGCTCGGCAAAGGGGTTAGTGCTCTTGTGGGTTGGTGCTCACGAACAGGTGCTGGGTTAGTGCTCAACAAAGGGGTTTGAAGCTCCTGTGGGTTGGTGCTCATGAATTATAGCTGAGGTTTGTGCTTGGTAAAGGGGTATGGTGTTCTTATGGGTTTGTTCTCATGAATATATTTGAGATTGATTCTATGTGGTTTTTCCAACATTGGCTTTCCACGTTATATCTGGTGTCTCTCTCTCTCTCTCTCTTGTGTGATGTTTATTATTTGAGTTTTATTGCATATCTTGAATGTTTGATTAAGTGGAATTTGATAAAGGGAAAGTTTTATAAGATATATAATATACTGATTCACCCCCCTCTCAGTATATTTCATGCTTAACATGGACCACCATTGGCTGCTAAATATTCCTTGGCCAAAATCATGACCCTTGTCACCTTCTCACTTACTTGGGGCACTGTTAAATATTCAACCTATTACACACCATCGATCAGGCTTTGCACACTTTACCACATACCATTGATATTTAGTGAGTTACTTGATGTTTAACATAGGTTCTATGGCTTGAATTTTCAACATCAATATCACTTTGTTCAATCATTTTATTCATGTGAACATGAGCTGTAGATTGTGATCTATAAGGTCGAATGTGATTAGTTCTTGTAATCATAAAAATTAACTATATAAGCTCAAGAAATATAAATAAAATCCTTAGACTAATGTTTTTACTTGTATTAATAAATATGAATAAACTTTAGTCTAAAGTTCTTCAGCTAAGTTAGAAACATAAAAAGACCCATGAATAATAAAAGACATCACATAAGGCTTTATCTTAAGGTTTTATTGTATTAGTAAATATAATTAAAACCTTAGGGTAAAGTCTTATGCTAAGTCTATGTCATAATAAAAGGGACCCTTTTAGTTTCCCATTTCATTCTCGTGCTATTGGACGTTCATCATCCACTCAAATACATGTCATCAATCTCTATCCATGGAGTTGAGTGGGATTGGTTCTGCAGATCAAACTATTTGACTTATAAAGCCCATCTTGTACAATCCAATTAGCTTCATCCAAGTAAATATGGGTCATTGATATTGAAAGTGAACACATTGTTTAAGTTAGGACTTGGAGATATATGGAACTTAGGATAAAGTCTTATGACTAAGATTGTATTATGTTAGTAAATATGAACAAGACTTTAGGATTAAAATTTTAGTCTAAGTTTATAACAAAGGGATGATGTGTTACTCAGACCAAGCTAAGATAAAAGGGGACAAGGGGGCTTAGGACATAAAGGGGACCAAAAATATATTCTTTAGACTAAGGTTTAGTCATGTTGAAAAACATGACTAAGCCTTACTTTAAAAATTGAACTAAGTCTACAGCATATTTAAAGTGTTCCCATGTAATTTGTTCCCACCAAATTTGATTTTAGTGTAAAGGAACCTATGCTAGGGTATCTTGAATGAGAATTTAAAGATTCTCAAACTTGTATTTATTTTGATTTTAAATGGACCAAAAGCTAGTAAAAGACCAAATTATCATAAAATTATGAAACCCAGATATTGTCTATCCAAAACAGACTCTGTTAGTCTTGTAACCTAAAACAAGAAGATCCACTATTAGCAAAATTAGGAAAGATTAAATTAGAGCCATGAATAAATAAGCCAACCAAGTCAAGGTGTTGATGATATTCAAATAAAAATGAAGTGTAAACATGCTAGTGACACTTTGATCAAGTGAATTTTCAATTTTAAGGTAAAAATTTACATAATTTTGACACAAGGGTCCCCATTTTTTATAAATGGCGGTATGTTAACCTCAAAAAATGGTGACTTCTAGGGGAAACATAGCCATATGTTAAAATTTAAAAATTCTGGTTTTTACTAATAATTAAACTAGTTATTCCATTTGATCAAGTACCATTATTGAGATCAATTCATAGTTAAAACAAGTATTGCACATGTAGAATTAGGATAAAACATTAGGGCCCTGGTCATGTTGTGTGTGTGTGATTTTATTCTAGTTACTATTTTCCATGGGATTTAGGGAACAACTTCTAAGTTCATGACTTTAATCATTAACACTAACTTTTAGAATGTTTGGATATTTATTAAGAAATATGTTGTAGCTCAAATAAGACTTGGGCATTACTTTACTACTGGACAAGAATCCATAGCCTTGATAGAGACTCCTTTGGCTCCAATCGAGGCCTCGATCCATTACCATCCAGGTGTCCATATCCCTAGTGGAGATTACTAGAATCACCTTTGATTGGAAAGCTTTTGATTTTGTAATAAGCTCTTATTTTTATATTTTTTAGATAATTTTTGGCTTTCTAACAAAGTTTGGAAACTAGGTTAGCTAGGTTTAGGGATTTGGTCAAATGTTTGATCCTCAGACAATCACCTATGTTTGTAACTTTGTCTTGGGTAAGCATGTTTGTTAAGTGCAAGCATGACTATGTCCTAATAATTCAATCTTTCATTCTATATGTATAATACTTCTTAAAATCAATATTAGATCAAAACAAGGTTTAAAACCTTATAAAATAACCAACCTATACATTAGTCCTTACTAGTTTATCTAAATTATAGCATCAAGTTGATGTTTTAAATATATGGTCATCATACACTTAAGATCTATACCCATATTTTTGAACTGTAGAGTTCTCGAGTAATTATGTGAATTTTGAGTTGAGGGATATCCAAAAGGACTTATTATAAGTAAGGAATAGAGCGGAGAAATCATGCACACATACAAAAAGAAATAAATTATAAATCAAAGGAAAAGTAAAAAAATATATACAAATAAGGGACAAGAAGGAAAGAACAAAAATAAATTAATCTAGCCTACCTACCCTAACTCTAAACTATTCTTACAATTGACTCCATAAAGACTCTAGGTGGGTTAGTAGATAATTAGTGCTTAATGTACTTCCCATTGGTGGGTAGTGAGAAATTTTCTCCTTATAAGTTTTTAAGCTCAAAGGTATTATCTTCAAGTATCTCAACAATTTGATAGGAACCTATCCACAAAGGTGTGAATTTGCCATGTTTTCTCTTGGGCTCATATTCCTTGTTCTAAAGATGAACCAAGTCTCCTTGGCTGAATACCTTTATCTTTGATCTCTTATCAAACCACATTTTCACTATGGTTTGGTGCCTACTAAAATTAGAAAAAGATTCTTCTCTTTCATCTTCCATCTGAATGATGTCCAACAACCTTGAATTTACAAATTCTTGGTCCTTCTCCATGTACTCTTGTATGAACCTATACATTGGTTGCTTAAGGGTGATGGGGAAGATGGGTTCTTAAACATAAAATATAAATAATGATGATGATTGTAGATCTTGTTTTATTCTAGTTATATCTACCTAAAGGGCATACTTGAGTAGTTTATGCCATGTTCTAGGCTTGTCTGCTATAGACTTCTTTATTGCCTTCAACAAGTTCTTATTTGTTCAGATACTCCATTGCCTTGAGGGTAATGGTTTGAGGATAACTTGAGAATGATGCTATTATCATATGCCCATTTTGTCATTTCAATGGATATAAAAGTAGATCCATTATCAAAGACTAGAGAGATTGGTGTTCTAAATCTGGTGCATATGTTTTCTTTCAAAATTTGATCACCTCTTTGGTCCTGCATTATTTTTTTGCCACTACCTTAGTCTATCTGGTGTAATATTTAGTATTAGTCAAAACATACTTATGACCACCAAAGGAATTGGGGTTAATGACCCCCACAAAATCTAGCCCCCATTGGGCAAAGGGTTTATCAACCATAAGTAGTTTTAATGGCATGGTTGCCTTGGGATCCTTAGTGATAAATAATTAACATGAATGGCTCTCTTTTAAATTATTATGAGCATCCTTAAAGATTATGGACCATTATTATCCAACCCTTAAAAAAATTGGGTTATGGTTCTTCCTGATGGATGTCCACTTCTTAGATTCACATGAAAAGTTCTCATGATCTTGATTGCATTTTCCTTGGATACACACCTTAGGTAGATGACTTAATTTTTTTTTATAACACTCCATCCTTGATCAAGTAATGGGATTCCTTGAGCCTTAGATCTCTCTTCTTTCTCTACTTTACCTTATAGGATAAACACAATTTATTATCAAGTGGACAATGGTATCACACCAATCATTAGATTGCAAACTTTGTTGATCTACCTAAATGACACTTAGCTTGGGGTTAGTATTGGAAATAAAATGAATTAAACCATGGCACCTTATCAATTTAGTAGTTTTTATTTTGATGTCATATTCCTGAATCATAGACATCCACTTACCTCTATTTTCTCCTAGTTCGTTTTAACTTAGCATGAGCTTAGTGGCAGGATTAGGTAAGATTGCATGCACCTTATTCCTAAGAATATAGTGCCTAAACTTTTTTACTACCTTGACTAATTCACATACTTGTTTATCTATAAAAGAATAGTTTAAATCAACATTTTTAGAATTAGAGTTCATAAAATCTATGGGATGATCATAACCATCCATTTTCTAAGTAATAAACATAGCCACAATACAATCTAAAACAAAGGAGTAAAGATAAAAATCTTTGGTAAAGTCTAGACTTATCAAGACTAGAGCTTGTCCAATTTCCTCTTTGATGTCTTTGAATGATTTTCTTGCTTTTTCATTCCATGAAAATTTGGAATCCCTTTTCAATATATCATTTAATGGCCTCACAATCTCTACAAAGCCAAAAATGAACTTTATTACAAAGTTTATTTTACCAAAGAATGAATTCAATTCTTTCCTACTATTAGGAGGCTCTATCTTGGATATATATTATAATTTATCAGGGTCTATAGATATTACGTCCTTACTGATAACATGTTCTAGCATTTCCCCCTCTATAACATATAAATTACTTTTCTTTAGGTTGAGAAAAATCACATACCTTTTGCATCTTTCAAATACCTATTATAAGTGTATGATGTGATCCTCCCTATTTTGAGAAAATATAGCTAGATCATCCATTTATATGATAATGCACTTACCCATCAAAAAATTTAAATCATGATACATGGCCCTTTAGAATTTTTCTCCTACATTGATCAGCCTAAATGGTGGCATTATTTTGTAGGCAAAGGTGCCCCACTTTGTTGTAAACACGGTCTTCATCATATCTTCTTTATTCACTAGAACCTAGTTATACACTAAAAATCCATCAAGAAAAGAAATCATAACTAAACCAAAAATAATTTATAAAACCTAGTCAAGAGAGGGTAAGGGATAATTATCTTTCTCAGATGCTCTATTTAGGTTTATAAAATCAATGCATAGTCAGATTTCAACATTTTTATTCCTAACTAGAACGAAATTATTAACCCAAGTATAATACCTAATAGAAAACATGATCTTGGCATCTAAGAGCTTATTGACCTCTTTGTATATCAGTGGTTCTAAGACTAGGTTGATATGACTTTAATTTTGTCTAAAAAGGTTTTTATTTTTCTTTTAAGGGTATGGTATGAGTTATGACCTTTGGATCAAATATATTTAGATCGTCATAGGATCACACTATGATATATTTATATTTGGTTATCATTTCTTTAGATCTTTCGGAATCAATGCCTATACATGTTATACCAATATTAACCAGATGAGGTTGATCTTGAGGTCCAAGATCAATTGCATTATAATCCTTCTCATTTACTTTGGGAATCTTGGTAGGCTCAGCTAGTCTATTAGAATCAAAGAATCTCTCCTAGGATATCATGCTTTACGTATCTTATTATCATTTAACTAAATGACTTTGTTATCAAGATTGATTTCAATGTTTTCATTGTCAATGAGGTTGGCTTCATTAATAATGTGACCTTCAAACACTCTTGAACTAGTCATGAAGTCTATGATTTGTTGATCATCACTAAATACCTGCAAGTGGTTGACATTATTTGGTACTAAGGGACATGGGATTAATTCAATTATATGGTTTTTCAACTTGGAACTTTGATTAAGCATAAGGTTGGCTATAACTAAATCAAGCTTATCAGTAGCCTTGTTTTCTTTCTTAGGGATTGACATAATATTAAAAACATCAAAACATTAAATTAAGTCCCACACTCTATATTTATACTTCTTGAGATAGGATAACTTGAATTGGTAGTTACTCTTGACTTGATTGACCACTAGTTCAAAATTACCAAAAACTAATAGTTCCTTAGCCTCATGCTTGATTGAAAATTGTAATCCAAGTATAAGTGTTTCATACTTAGCCAAATTATTGGTGCATGAGAACTATAGTTTATAAGAGGAATTTTATTATTTCCCAATGGGATTGATCAACACCACTCCTACTGCAGAACCTGATTTACATCTAGCACCATCAAAATAAATTTTCCATAATCTAGGAAAAACATGAGAAGTTTTAGAGTTACATACCTTTGTGGTGTCAAAAGTGTAAAAACCAATATTTGAGTTAACCATGTTGACCCTCTCATTGATTACATTTTACTGAATGATCATATGATTCATTTTAGTCTCCCTTTCTATCTTGATTTGTTAGGGACTCCTTTCCAAGCAATCATATATGTGAACAATATGTTGACATATAACCATTCAATCTCCTAGTCTAGTGTCTGCTCAATAGCATCCCATAAACATCAAGGATTTCCACCAATTGGATGTTAATTAACTATTAGATCATTGGATCTGAGGCAATCTGCATGTGAACATTCAATATTTCACCAATCACTTTGACTCTTGATTTATCTAAGTGAGTTACAACTCTATCAGATTGAATGGGGGTCAAACCTAATTGTTCACAAATACCCTTCAGCATAATATTTGTAGATGCACCAAAATCTAACAAAAAAATATGTAGATTCTTACCAAAGATCTTGATTATAAGTAGGAAAGGAGGAACATCTGCCTTACTTTTGTGTATGGAAACATTAGCATGTGCAGATTTTTGAGACTTACCAAGATTTTTAGACAAAGATTTTGACAATAGATCTCTCTATTCAATAATATGTGTTAAATCATGCAAGTTAATGTTATATTTGATATTTTTCATGTCATCTATTATGTTATACCTAGCTCTATTGGATGAATTAGATTAAATAGTACTGGGTTTATAAGTAATTACCTTAGGAGGCTCTGGGTTATCATTTGAGGTAGTATCAAGAGGAGTCTCAAAGTTATTTGTAAAAGTTGAAGTGGTCAATGATTGATTCTAATTTTAGTTTCTTAGAGGATAAGTATTCTTTATAAATTTATAAAAATCATGAATCTCTTCAAGAATATCCTCAGCTTTATTATCCCCTTGGTGGAACTCAAATGTCTCCACCATGAGAGTTGAATCAGTAGATCTAGATGACCTTGAAGATCCTGATGTACCTACATCAAAATACCTACTAGGGACAACTTAAAAAGTATCTATTTCTTATTGGAAGGATTTAAAATCATTAAAACATTCAACACAGACTATTTCCCCTTGCTTAGAAGTGTAATGAACTCTACAATATTCAGGTAAAGCAACATCAGTAAGATTTATATCAGGTGCATTTTTCTAGTAGATGGATCATTGTTCTTGTTTTTGTGGTAATTATCATTATAAAATATGTTAGTGGGCCTATTGAACCTTTGAAAAGATAAATTCCTACCAGAGATCTCTCCAGTATTGCTTACTTGATTTTGTAACTGAAGGAAGTCAGTGCTAAGATTTTGAGCCATCTTGAGGATAGAATCACTCTCATTATTTGAGGCCTTAGAATTATGAACTTGAGTATTATCATGAGCCATAGGTATCAAATCTTTTTGATCTCAATGATGAGATCCATTGGAAGCATTGTTTAAAAATCCTAGGTTTTGAGTAGGATGAACATGTCTCAAAGGTAGTTGGTTTAAGATTGAAATTTGGTTCATGATAGATGCATTTTGATTAGCATTGGGAATAACATTTAGGATGGGTAAATGTGGATTAGGAATGGAGTATACAAATTGTCTTTGGGGTTGCATCTAGTCATTAATGATCACAACCTTAGCATAATCTAAATTAAATGTATTCATAGGTCCAATATCTCTCTTTATAAACATAAAAGTCATAGGATCCAAGGAATACTTATAAATTTCCAAGGCTAAATCCTCATCAATTATATAAGGATCTATGGTCATATTGAACATTTTTTGGAACCTAGCATTGAAGGCTCTTATGGGCTCATTTTCATCCCTTTTCACTATGGTGAATTTTTGATATAGGACACAAGGACTAATTATTTTACCAAAATAGTCAATGAAGAAATTGTTAAAATCAACCTAACTAATAATATAATTTCTAGGGAGGTTAAGAAACTATTCATATGCAGCATATTTAAAAGTAAAAGGAAATAGTCTACATGTTCAATCTTCATGGACTACATTTAGTAATCATAATGCAACTTTGAAACTCTTAATGTGTTCTTCAACAGTTATAATTCCAATAGGACTAAACATTGGCAAATACTTTTCAAAATTATGAGGTAAGATCATGTACCACACCTATCACATTGATTGAAGAACCACCTAGCCAGGTCATACCCTGATAGGGATCAAATATAAGAGCAATATGGACTTGTGAAGTTGGTAAAGACTTTGAATGTCTACACTTACCTTTATCCCACCTAGTTATACTATGAGCTTCAAATGACAAAAAAGGTTATTTGGTCTCTGAACATGACCTTATCCAGATTCTTGGTAATTCTAGCTTGTGAGATTTGAATGCTATTTAAAATATGGTGTGTTAGTCTTATCTTTGCAAGAGATAATGATCAGATTTGTACATTAATTAAATTTTGTAAAGATTTATATAAAGGATGATAAAGGACATCAATCTTTAACTAAGTTAGCTCAAAGATGTATCCAAATATGTTAATATGATGGATAAAATCCAATTAGCAAAGGATCTATCAATCTTTGATTAAAACAACTATTACTAACCTTAGACTTGTTGAAATAACAAAGCTTAAGCCATCTTTACCATATTTAAGCATATACCTTCAAATAACTTTGATATTTGTCTAAAGGAAACACCAAGATGGGTCAAATACTATAAATAAAAATGATCTATACATAATTGGGCAAAGAATGATATAATTGTGCAAAGGTTACACCAATATTTGAACACCATTCAAAAAAAATGAGCAAAGATCTTTTAAATATACAAATATCTAAAGGGCCTCTATCTAGTGCTAGTGAAGCTTCCCTTGTTGATGCTTGAATATGTATCACAGGTGCCTAGAATGTTCAAGAACACTTGTCATTTTAGAATTCTAGGAATCTAGTGTATGAATTGTAGGTTGTGATAATCCTATTATCTGTTAATGAAATAGAGTCAAAGCAAGTGGATTGTTTCACAATATTTATAATATTTTGTGGTTGGGAGCCACCATGGCCAATGTTAGTATATGAAAAATATGAAGTATTCTATGCTAAGAATGGTAAATTATGATCAATAACTAATATAAATACTAATTCATGAAGGGTATTTACAATGAAAGTTAAACTAGAGTGATCTGGTTAAAAAAGGAGCAAAAGGAAAGGCAAGGCAAAAAAGAGTTGTTAATCTTTATCCCAAACATCATGACAAAGTTTAAATATCATCTAAGAATGTATTTAACCAATGTGTAACATAAAGTATCATGAGTTCAAATCTTACCACACATCAGGGAAACATTTAAGGAATGAGAAAAATGCCAATAAGAACTAAGTCACTTTAAATATTTACCTCTACAAGCAAGCAACATTATCCCAAATGCAAGAAGAGTCAAGGAAACAAAATGAACCTAAGAACTTTCAGTCAACCTAGCATTGACATAATTTAACAACTCTGTAATTAAAATGTTCATACCTAGACTTCATAATAACCATTAAAATCTAGAAATAAGAATAGGCAAGGAGAGAGAAACCATAATAATAAATGACACAAAATATATGGATAATATTTTTAGAATTCCTTGCTTGCATTAATTACTCAAAAGTTTACACAAGTTTTTGGCTCAAAAAATCCCTCTTTTTTTACAAATAGTAATACCCCTTTTATAAAATGACAAGGCAGTATACCAATTATTCATATCCAATTATAAGAGTACAAGTGTCAAGGATAGCTATCCTTTTAAAATGTTATAGAATACACTAGACTTTTCCCTATGGACTAGATTACAAGAAATGTGCTTTACAAGTTGTACATGCCTTTACAAAAGAATATTCTATTTTCAAATATTAAAATGCTTTTTATAGAACATAATATATTAAGTCAAATTACTTGACTTTGGGGCCTTTTTGTTGATGAAGTTATTTGGAATAGTTTTCACATTGGGTGAAATTAGGTATTTATAGGAAGGTAAAATGTAAATAGTAAAGTTGATATTTACAGGATGGTAAATAAGTAATGGGTTAGTAATTAGTAAATCAAAATATTGTTACATATAAAAATATTACATTATAATATATATTGAGATATATTTTTATTTGTTATAGCAATATATTGTGTGCTTAGTTATAGGATTTGTGTGAGATATTTTGGGAGAGAATATTGGGGAGAGGTTATAGGATGTTATTCCTATAAATATTACTATGTCCCCGATGATTAATTAAGAGTGAGATATATTGTTAAAATAATTTATCTATGTATTTTCTTGTGCATGATTTAATTAGTGCTAGACTCCACCAATTTTTATTAATGGTATCAGAGAAGGAATAATTATGGTCTATTAAATCTATGAAGGGGCATTTTTGCATCCATTTCTTGCCCTAAGTCATGAAGTCATCTAAGAGCTAATCCTTGTAGCTATAGGATAAATAGGTGTGTGAAAAGTTCATCTTCTCATTTAGTGGCATTTACAAATTTGGGTCTATCTGGAAGTACACTATTAAAAGATTCTTTTGGTAATAGATGCCACTTGACATTCTTTACCAATTGGGCTCACTGACAATGCACATTTATTATACATTGGTTTTACATAATTTATATTTTGATTTTTGATAGGTCAACTACATTACATTCAAATATATTGGAATTGAATTGGAGTATTGACCTTTGCATTGGATTCAATTAGCCTAAGACGTGTCTCTATATATTGAAGGCATTAGATGCACAGATCTAGCCTAGTAAATAAGTGGCAATCATATGAAAGAAATTTTATCTCAAAACTATGTCTATCAATGAAAGTATCTAGTTTTTTAATATATAAATCTTCATTTTAATCATTAAGAATAACCCCTGCATTGTCTGGTTCTTACCGTTGACACCTACTATATTATATCATGCAAAGACGATGTGAAGTAATCATGCCAAATTCCATACTCCAATGTGATTACCTGACTAAACAGTTTGGAACAAAGTGAGATCGACTTCCAACCCATAAAGTGCCTTGAAATAGGTGTCTAATTTAAAGTCTTTAATATATTCAAAGCTATAAACATGTCAACCCAATCACCAGATTTAATCTCTAATCATTCTCCATGTTTCAAGTGCATAGTTATTTGAGCCTTCGTTAATGCATTTGGATGACCAATCCACATGCTACATCAGATCATTCTCTTGGTCAATATTTCAATTAGTTAAAGTTGTGGAAATTATAAAATTCATTGTAAAGAGTCATGTATTAGTAAAGTCAAGTCATTTTTTTTGTTTAGCATTATATTGATCTGTTTAAGTAGTAACTTTTTTTAAAACATTTTTTAATGTGTCAAAGTAATGTATGTTAAGGTCATTGAGTCTTTAGTTTTAATCTTCCAGTGCTAAATTATTTTTTAATAATTACAGTTTTGAGTCTAGGTTTTATTAACATACAATTTTAAAATTCAAAGAGTCATTTGTTGATATTTGGTATTTTGTCCAAAGTGTCAAAATAATATAATTAGTCATGTGCCAATTTAGTATTTCAAAAGAGTCTTTATAAATGTCAAAGTAATTGATATTTTTAATATCAATATTAGTGTCAAATTAAAAATCAAGAGTTTCATATATTTATGTCATTGATTTTGTCAAAATTCCTTTAGATTCAAAATTGTAAAAAAAAATTGCCTTATGGATGCATTTTCTCTTGTACACGACATCAAAAAAATAAGGGGGCTCCAATTTTTATGGAAGAAACCAACAGAGAACTACCGAAACCATCAGAGCATCTCATCAACATATCAACTGAGTGAGTAGTAACATACTAGAGGCTAGAGGCTACATGGAGGAAAGAGGTCTTCCAGTGACCTCTCGTTAGTCACCAATGATGGGGCCACATCATGTTTTGCTGATGTGTGTGGTGTGTATTTAATTTTAGCATGGTGTGATTTTTTATTTTTTTTAGTGTGGTAGTTACATTTATATTTCAACATGTGTGACAAATAAATAGTTTTACGTTTTCACTTGTGTGTGATATTCCCATATAACCCTTTTATATATTTACATTGGAGAATGTTGATCTAAAAAAGAATTGTAGCAATGATGATGAAAGGTTAATGCTAAACCTAGTAAAACCATGTTGTAATGTTAGTGGTGAACCTATGAAAACCATTTTGTTAGGTTAGTGGTGACCCTGAGAAAACCATTTTGTAAGGTTATTGGTGAACTTGAGAAAACCATTTTGTAAGGTTATTGGTGAACTTGTGAAAACCATTTTGTAAGGTTATTGGTGACCCTGTGAAAACCATTTTGGAAGGTTATTGGTGAACATGTGAAAATGAAACTGTAGATAAGTGTGAAGAAGAGATGTGTGATGACACATGTATGCATAGAAGATCATGAGAACATAGAGGTGGAACATGCTACAATCAGAAACAAAGATATATTGTACCATGTAAAAACTATGCGGGGGGGGGAATGTTGGGAATAATTTTTACATTAGGTGAAATTAGGTATTTATGGGAAGGTAAAAAGTAATTAGTAAAGTTGATATTTATGAGATGCTAAATAAGTAACAGGTTAGTAATTAGTAAATTAGAATATTATTACATATAACAATATTACATTAGAATATATATTGAGATATATTGTTATAACAATATATCATGTGCTTAGTTATAGAATTTGTGTGAGAGATTTCGGGAGAGAATATTAGGGAGAGGTTATAGGATGTTATTCTTATAAATATGTAATATGTCTCATATGATTAATTAAGAGTGAGATATATTGTTAAAATCAATTTGTTTGTGTATTTTATTGTGCATGATTTAATCAATGTTCATATCTCCACCAATTTTTATCAGAACTCCCTTGTTATTGTTGTAGCATCTTCATTTCTCTCTGGTGTTGTTCATCAATTGACTTCAAATTAAAAATAGGTTTCATGAAGATCTCATATTGTTGATCAGCCAGGTCTCCAAGGTTTTTATCATTTCTTGACAAGGTTTATTTAATGCTCCTATCTTCAGCAATATTTTCCTCTATTTTTAGGATCATATCCAAGACCTTGCTATTATACACTCTAGATTTCCCTTGGATTTTACTCCTAACTTATTACATGACTAAAGTGGTTCAGTGTTTGAACTCTTCATCTATGATGAGGCTCATGGATTTGAGTGTAGTTGGTTTTGTGATCATGGTCCCAAGGAAGTGCTCCATCCTATTTAGTATATCTTTGTCATCTTTTATTCTTTTTTCTTTTGTAAGGCCACAATCCATGGCTTGATGTCATCATACATAGTTATATTCATAGACTTGATTATTTTTCATGGATGATGTAGAGTAGGAATTTTTCAAAACATGCCATATATAAACCATTTAGGAATGATTGGACCTTGGATTGGATTCTCATCACTGAAAAGGTTGACCTCACTCAAAGGGTGAGTGAAGATCAACTTGGGTCTCTTCTTCCCTATGGGGACCAATGGTGGCTCAAATTTTCTCTTTGGGGTAGGTATGGTATCAGGGAATAAATCTAATGCAACTTCCTTCCCCTCCTTTTCTTCTGCTTCCCCAATTTGAATTTCCTCTACTTGTACTTCTTCCTCATCTAATTGATAAGCACTAGATAGTATTTGTAGTGCATCCTCAACTATTTCACTTGGGTCTAGGGATATCACTTGAATCTCCTTAATTAGTGACCTTGGTTCTTGTGCTTGGGTTAAAAAGAAGAAACTTCACCAAGAATCCTATCTTCTAGCCTTGGTATCTTAGGCTTTTAGATCTCTATTTATGGTTTTGGAGGTCTAGAATGTGTACTGCCTAGTAAGTGATATTGTCTTGGCCCTATCTTCCATATATCATCACTTGAATTCTAATCCCTCTACTATCTAGCCTCTGGCTTGATGTTATGTTTCTTCAATCTTGCCAATACCTAAATGAATTAAGAATCTTGGTGTATATTGGGCCATAAGGTCTAGGCTAGTGCTCATAGGTCATATTGATTCTTTTATCCCCATAACTCTTCCTTGGGGATCCCACTGCCTTGGTTTATCATGTTGTAATTTGAAAGAGGTATTGTGTTTATAGGAAACCTCAATATTATCCAATTATTAAAACACCATCCTATCAATGGGTGTGGATCATTCCCTTCTTATTGGTATTACAAAAACCATCTATCCCATTACATATTTAGTAGGCCACTTCCTACTATGATAACTTGATTGGCACATGAACTAGTAGCCTGAGTGGGGTGCATTGGGATTCCTCAATCCTAATTATAGTACAATCTAGATATAGCCATATATCTCCCATGGTTTCAACATTATTTTTGATTACATGGTTAACCATCATCATTGGGATCCATGTGATGCCCTCAATTAAGGCTAGATAAACACAATCATAAATGAATTGAATATCATCCCTATATTTGAAAATATATAACTTGGAGTACTATTGGGAGACTATTTGTGTCCCATCAGGTGACCATTCCCTAAAGTTGTAGATTTTGGTGGTGGAAACTAAGGCATCTAATAAGTATAACATAATGTAAAATTGGTTCTTGGTTTTCTTATTAATTGTAGATAACTGCCTACTCAAATAAGTGTTAATCATCTCACCTAGAAGAGGGGATAGTTCTTTCTCAACCATGAAATAAATAAAGGGGACCCATAATTTGTCCACATATGTGGTGGTGGGATTCCCACACAATCAGTTCATCAAAGTCATGATCATATTAATCCCAGGCTTGAATTGGCTAATTGGGATGTTGACATTAAAATCAGAGAACACTTGATTCCCATAATATAGCTATGGGATAAGGATGGAGTTTAGGTCATTCTTCTTGGTCCACTCATTGATTGAGGTTACATATAATTTAGTTTTGGGAAATTTATAGTAGCTCTTAAAGGCTATAGGAAAAATATAACGAATTTTACTAAAGCTATACTCATGAATTATCATGCCCTAATTCATTTTATCATCTCTAAAAATAAAAGAAAGAATGTCTAAGCAATGTAGTACCTCAAGTTTTTCTATAGCAAAATGGAAGCCTATCATATACATTACCACCATATCATAGTATCTCCTCCTTGAATATATGATCTTTTCCTCTTCTTTCATTATGATTGGTTGCTCCTCAACTACCCATAATAGATTGGACTAGTTATTTTCTCCCATGTTTAGGGTAGTGCCATCAAATTCTATATCTTTTAAGATTCTCCCCTCAACATCTAAAGTTAGATATAGCTTTGTATATTCCTTGGATTATCTTTGGGTCACCATGACTGTGAACTTTATTAAATTGATCACTAGTGGTCTATAATTTGTTTCTAGATTAAATTTATATGGCTTAGATGATAATTCACTCTTCTAGGTTTGATTGTACCTAATACAGGGGTTAATTGGGGCTTTACATGAGCTAGGGTTTTTATTTAAGTCTTCTCATAGCTTTAATGGTGGTACTTTATTTGAAATTAAGTGAGTTTATGCCTTAGATTTGATTTGGATCTATTTATTTATACCTTTGCCTTTATGAACCCACAAGATCTTTATATTTGTCATTTAATGCTTATGTGGCATTATTGTGGCATATTCATGGCACTTTGCTCATTGATTTTCAAAAATTGACAGTTACCTTTTGAAAATCCTACTTTAATCTTGCACTATTTGATTATCTTTCATGGGCTGATGTGGTTCATTGATATATATTTGTAAGATTGAATGTCATTGGTCTCGAGCCTATTGAAATGTCCATGCTAAATATCTATCTTAAAATTGACATTTGCATACCCGTCATCTGACATTTTCAAGAATGTCTTTGATTTCTGTACGACCATTAATTTTTAGGTACCTCCTCAAGAATATTTGATGACATTAATTTTTAAATTTTCACACTCATTATTTGACATTTGTGAGAATGTCTTTGATATCTATGAAACTATCAATTTTTAGGTACCTCCTCATGAATCTTTTGCTGAGTTTACCACTTGTCACTTCTGGGTTCACTTTGATTCATGCATGTGCTACGTGGCAGCTCTATATTTAGTCATCTCTATTGAGTTAGCATGCTTTCACCACATGATATCCCCAAATTCACTCTGAGCCTCATTGAAATGTCAATGTTGATCTTGCACTGTTAGATCATCCTTGGACAAATTAACTTGCTCCTTTAGATCTTGATCTGATGGCTAGACCACCATTGGCTGCTTAATATTCCTTAGATAAAATTGGAACACTTTTCACCTTCTTTCTTGTTCAAGGCACCATTGAAGCTTTGACCTATTATGCACCATCGATTAGGATTTTTACACTTTACCATGTACCATTGATCTTCAATGAGTTGCTTGTTGTTTAACCTAGGGTTAATGGATTTACTTTTTAACATCGATCTCACTCTGTTCGATCTTTCCATTCATGTGAATGTGAGACATATATTGTGATCCACCGAGTCAAATGTGATTGGTTCATGCAATCATAAAAATTAACTAAGTAAGCTCAGTAAATATAAATCAAAGCCTTAGACTAATGTTTTTACTTGTATTAATAAATATGAATAAACTTTAGACTAAGGTTTTTAAGCTAGGTTAGAAATATAAAAGGACTTGTGAATAATAAAATACATAGCATAAGGCTTTATCCTAAGGTTTTATTGTATTAATAAATATAATTAAAACCTTATGTTAAAGTCTTATGCTAAGTATATATCATAATAAAATGGACCCTTTTAATTTACCATTTCAATCTCACATCATCAGATCTTTTTCATCCACTCAAACACATGTCATCGATCTATATCCATGGAGTTGAGTGGGATAGGTTCCATAGATCAAAATATTTGACTTATCAAGCCCATTTTTCACCATCCCATAGCTTTGATTGAGTAAACACAAGTTAGTGATCATGAAAACAAACACAATGTTTAAGATAGGAATTAGATATACATGGAACTTAGGATAAAGTCTTAAGACTAAGGTATTATTATGTTAATAAACATGAACAAGACTTTAGGATTAAAATTTTAGTCTAAGTTTATAACAAAGGGAACATGTGTTACTTAGACCAAGCTAGGATAAAAGGGGACAAGGGGGATTGATACATAAAGGGCACCAAGCAGTTTGGTCATGTTGAAAAACATGACTAAGCCTTAGTATAAAAATTGTACTAATTATATGGTATATTTAAAGTGTTCCCATGTAATTTCTTCTTACCAAATTTGAATTTGGTCTACAGGAACTTGTGATAGCGCATCTTTAATGAGGGCTTCAAGATTATCAAACATGGATTTAATTTGATTTTAAATACACCAAAGGCTAGTAAAAGAACAAATTATCATAAACTTATGAAACCCATAGATGGCCTATCCCAAACGGACTCCATTATTCCTATAACCTAAAATAAGAAGATCCACTATTAGCAACATTAGGGAAGATTAAACTATAGCCATGAATAAATAAGCCAACCAAGTCAAGGTGTGGATGATCGTCAAATACAAATAATGTGCAAACATGCTAGTGACACTCTAATAAAGTGAATTTTCAATTTTAAGATATAAATTTACATAATTTTGGCATAAGGGTCCCCATTTTTTAGAAATGGTTATATGTTGACCTCAATAGGTAGGTTCCTAATTTCATTTATGAGCAAGAAGAAAACATCAATATCATTGTCCACTTGTGAGGCTGAGTTCATTGCATCATCTTCATTTTGTACTTAGGTCTTATGGATGAGGCATACCCTAAAATATTACAAGGTGGAGTATGATGGTCCTATCCTTATCTATTATGATAATGTAAGTGATGCAAGCATCTCAAATAACCCTATCATGCACTCAAGGACCAAGCACATTCCCATAAGGTATCATTTTATAGGAGAGTAGGTAAGTGAACAAAGCATCAAACTTGAATATGTTTCTACATAGGATCATATTGTAGACATCTTGACCAAACCACTTTCAAAGGTAACTTTTCAACACCTATGACAAGAATTAGGTGTAATTATTGCCAAAAATCATTGAAAAATTCAAGTACTTAGGGGAAGATAATCATGCTTATTATCTAAAATAAAAAGTGAGTTGTTCCAAGAAGGTATACATGGAGATAGGGGGAACATGTTTGTATTATGTCTCAACAACTCATATTTCCTATCTGTTGAGTATTTTAGCTACAAAGAGTGTGATCCGAGAAATTGCAGACATCATTTTGTCATTTATTTCAAAGGGGGAGAAAGACCAAAAAGGGGAGATAATAATTATCATTATAAATTATGTTTTTCCATCAATGACAAAGGGGGATATTGTTGAGCATTGTTCCTATTGTTGAAGTTTGGCATTGATGTTAAAAGTTCTTAAGAAAGGTGTTCATGAGGTCATTGAAGAATGTTATTGTTTGATAGAATCATTTTGAGGAATTAAATTGTTTGAGGATCATGTAATACATGTAATAAAGGTATAAGAGCATCAAAAAGTGTTTCAAGGTTAGTTTTCAAGTTTCAAGAGCTTGAGAAGCCTAGTCATGACATTGGTCATTACATGAAGAAATATTGTGAGAAGGTATGAGCTTGGTGTCATGGTTAGATGGATTAAAAGAGAAATAAGAGGTTTTATGAGGTTGTTTGAGTTTGTATATGAGGTATTGAGAGCTTTGATAGTGGTTAGAAGGTTAGTTTCAAGACCTAATATGACTTGCATCTCAAGGCCTAGAGAGCAAAGAGCGAAAACATGGCCTAATAGGGTATGAGGTTCTATTTCCAAGGTTGATATGGACATGTGAATTTTACAGAAGTGTGAAATGTTTTTTCAAGTATGTTAAACAAGTTTTAGGTAAAAATTTGAATGTTAAGTCAAGAAAAAATGTTTTAAAGTCTATCGTGTGCTTAGAATGAAGGGTTCTCAACTTGAGAATAATTTTCAAGTGTTCATTGGCATGTGTAACCTTTACATGGGAACCTAATATATTAATGGTGGATTAGGAAGGTTCCTAGATAAAAATTCCAAGCATTGGTTTGTATAATGAGGGGCTAAGATTTATGAATGATTGTTAAGATTGGAAGATGGTTTAAACCCTCCAAGAACCCTAACACTAACCTAATGTCAAATATCTTGTTAAAAATAGCCCATAATTGTTTAAAATGAATATAAAAACTATTTTATCATGCATAAAACTCTCCTAGGCACTCCTAGGTGTGATTGGTTTATCAGGTGAGTGAGTGGACCCTATAAGAAAGGCCTTGTTTCTTAGAGATTTGTTGTAGTAGTCAAAGTAATAAATAGATGGTGTAATATTTAGAATTTTATTTTATGTACATGTTGATTTATAATTATGTTATATCCCTCAAGGATTCTAAACTAGTCATACAAGTAGACCAGTCGCTAGTAGGCCTAATGATAAAAATAGTGAGAAACCTAGGCAAAAGTGAGAAGGTGATTAGAGATGTGTTATCATGGATTAGGGATGAATCCAAGTGAATTAATATTTTTTTAAATACCTATAATAAATTTTCATGCTGGATATATGATTTGGAGATCATTGTATATAGAAAAAAGTTCCTCTCAAGTTGACTTGTCTAGCTCAATAAGGTTTGTGTACAGTGAGTTCATGAGATTGGTCTGCAAGATTAATATTGCCATTAGAGATTATGATATTTTTATTGGAGGTTATTTTTAGTATGTTTTAATTTCATGTTAATTGATCCAAAAATAAAAATATTTGTTTGAAAGATAATTCAAGAAACAAGAACAAAATAATTCAAATAATGTTATCTCTGAGAAGAGATGTTTTATTGATCAAATTTGCAGACCCAAATATATGCTTATCTCTGAGAAGAGATGTCTAACTTCCATTTCAGGTTAAATATTAATTTATACATGTTTTTAAGGTTTTGGGTAGGATGTGGAAGGTCACCAATCTTGAGGGAGATGAATTGGTTCTACTTCCATGATTTACAACAATACAAAATTCGAGGAATTACTATTTTTAGAAAACTTACTATTTTTAGACTGCACTACTAAAATTGAAATTTTGAAAACTTAAGTTGGGTTTTATGAGGTCAAACTTCATATATATGAGCTCAATTCCATCTCACGATGTTCCCCTCATTATTAACTTTCCAACAGTTCAAACGGTGAGTCAATTGGAGCTACGGTGCAAAAGTTATGGCTCCTGGAAGTTTCGTCATCAATTAGGGTGGACCCATCACCCGAATTATCATCTGAATTGTTTCCCAGATCATTAATTAATTTAAATTCCTTGAATGTGTTCTTTTAGGTGTTATAATTTCAATTTTCCATGACTATGTTTTGAGGCTAGTTGGCAATTCTGAGTGGGCTACTTGTAGAGAAGGGTTTAAGTTATTTTACACTGAGTTGTGAAGTATAATTCACATGGTGATGAGAATAAGGTAATTTATATTATATATGTGTAATTTTTTTAAATGGTTTTTTTTCAAAAATTGCGTTTATGCTTCAGTTGTTCAAAATAAACTTTTTGGGTATGCACATGCCTAATTGTGAATAGTGTTAGTATTGTGCTTCAAGTGGTGGTTGAACCTAGAAAGTGTTATGAATCCTATATGAGATTAGAATAGGTATATTTTATTGATATATAACATGTTTATTCCATGTGATAATTCTAAGGATATTAAATGGTAATGTGTGTTAATGAAGGCCTAATTGAATTAGGTCTCCTTAAGGCCTAAAAGGGGTTTTTGGTCCTATATGCTATGGCTGACCTATTTTAATGTTTGATTAATATTTTTGGAATGTAATAAGGCCTATTATATTTAAAATATAATTGGTAAAGTGTGTATAGTCAATCAAGATGTGTATGATCAAGAGCCTAGTAAAAGAATGAGGCCTAATAGGCCTAATTTGCTTATTAGAGAATGAACAAGTTGAAGTAAAAGATATAACACATTGAAGAGATAAATTAGGCCTTGTATACCATCATAATGGTTTATATAAACTATAATTAATATCTAATATAGGTACTATAGATTACTATCAAGGTCAAATGACCTAATCTATCTTAAAGAGACCCATTTAAGCGAAGGAGCCTAGAAGGCAATTTGAGATAAATAAAATATAGAGAAGAGTTAAATAAGGATATCATCATCTATTTTATGAGAAAAAAGTGTTTTAAAGGTGATCAATGGTTTTAGGTGGCTGAGTTGGTGTTGATTCATCTAGGGGGTTGGTGCTTCCTTGCAAGTGGGTGCTTGTTAAAGCCTAGTTGAGTTGGTGCTTAACTAGTTAGGGTTGGTGCTCCAAGTGAAGTTGGTGATTTAATAAATATTAATGTTTGTATTATAGGAATTTATTCCATTTGAATCATCAGTAGAGTTTCTTCCCCTTGAGGGTTTCCCACTCAAATAAGCTATCTATGTGTTATGTTCTTGTCTCATGTTCATGGCTCTTAATGTGTTACTAGTTCACTATATTGTTCTGATAGTTCATGAATGATAATGTAAGTTGTAAAAGTTTTGAAGACTAATTCACCCCTCTATCATTCATTGTTCTTCCAATAGTGGTTATACCAAATTTAATTGTTTTTTGTTAGTTAAATCTTGTATCAACACTAACACAATATTGCCAACAAATTCTATGTACTATGTAACATTCAATATGTCTCCATCCATTACTAGAATTACCTTAAAATTTATGGATTCATTGATATTACCATTAAAAAAATGTGATTTTTTAAAGTTCTTAGTGTTTGCGATAGTGCATTCAACTATATAGACATAAAAACTAAGTATTTAAATTTATAAAGTGATCATATAGTCATATTATTAAATATTTCAAATACACTATTGAGAATAACAATTAGATACTGTAATGTGATATACTTCAATGATATAAAATTTTCCTCTACTTATAGTCTAATAAAAAATCTATGAACGTGAATGACTAGCTAACCATGATTCTATGAAATTACACATTGACTAAGTCACATGCTCATAAGGTTATTTTCAATATAAATAACAATCTTCTATTGAGACCTAAATTAAAACCATGCCTTGATATTGCCAAAAATAACATGCCTTAATTAAATATTTCACTCTTTTTTGTTTATTAAAAACTATATACACACTAACACAACAATAAGAATATTAGGGAGTTCCATTTAATATATAGTGATCATTTTTCCCATCCATTATTAAAATGATGTTAAAATTCATGGTTTCATTGTTTTTTTTTTTTTTTTTTTTATAATGGTAAAATGAGGGTTTTAAAAATGACTCTTCCTTTTTATAGAGGAGAAGAAAAATATGATAATAAAAGCTAAAACAAAGCACCTCAGCTAGTAGAAAATAAACAGTAGGCTACAAACATGCTGTAAACTTCTAAAAATTAGACTTAGAGCTCATAAATGTCTATGCCTTTCCACACCATCCTCTTTATGAGAGTGGAGGGTCATTCTCATTAGTTCAAATCCCTTTTTATTTTAATGTTTTCTCTTTTTGCTCATGACTATCCAATCCTCTCCATCCCCTAAATATTGATAAATATGAATTGAAAATTCAATCAAAATGATGGTTTAATAACTCAAGATTAAAATGAGAGATAATATACCTTAATTTAGAACCTTATTTTAATTCACTAAGGATATTTTTAGTTTCCTTGACTCAATATTATCCATAGAATTGGATCTCTCCTCACTTGTTTATGGTAGATTTTGATCAGAAACTAAAACTTCTGAAGGCATTTATGGTACTTCACTCTTGGATTCACTAAAAAATTGCATAGTAAAATATCTAAAAACCATATGAATTGACATTATTATAGTTTAAACTATTGTAGGATGTGGCCAAATGTCATATTTAAAAACATCTATGACATTAGAAAGGTAAACCTTCATAATTGAGAGGTTATGTCCAATGTTGATCTATAACTTTCAAATCAAATTGAGCTTGATGTTTTGTTAAAATATATATGTTAACAAGGATTCAAGAAAAATTAAAATGACACAAACTCTCTGTATTAGAGTCCATTGATAGTTACTCACCCATATAACTACCTATAGATTTGAAGCAAGATTTAACATAAAATTAGAGTGGTAGATGCTGAAACTATGCCTAGATAGGGGTAAGTACATGGAGTTGGGGGACAATTCCATGGAAATTTTATGTAATGTGATCATATTAATAAATAAATCAATCACATCATTTAATTAACATGGTCATGCTATTTAAATTATGGCTCGTTAATTACTGATCCATAACGCGATCATGTTAATATATAATGGGATCACATTATTGTAAAAATAATAATGTGATCATGTTATTATTGTTTTGCACATTAAATTAATGAACATGTAGATGGAGTGAATGTTTGTTAATAGGTAACTTGATCAATTTATTGATAATGAGATCATGTTCATGTTATTTTTCACATAAAAGCATGTGAGAGATGCACATGAAGGCAACTTTGGCTAAAAGCTTATATTTACTATTCTAAATGTTAAGTATAAGTTTAAATTTATACTGTTACATTTATTTTCTTATACTTTAAATTTATTTTAGTAAATATAAAAAATTATAGTGCATTTATATTGTTACATTTATTTCTTATAATTTAAATTTATTTTAGTAAATATAAGAAATTAGGGTCACTTAACATCTGATAGAGTTGGTCTCATAGCTGCACACCTTACGATGTGGAAAATAGTTTTTTAAAATATAATTTGGTCAATACTTAGGCATTTTTAGTGTCTACATATTAAACCTAGGAATTTTAGGACATAATTTTTTCAATTGATGTCTATTTTTAGTAAACATATAGTTATTTTTTAGGTTTTTGTGCCTTCTAAATTGATTCTTGGAATTTTTAAGAGTCTTAGGTTTGTCAAAATATATTTTTTAAACCACTGACTTTGAAATTGATTCAAATTGGTGTGATTTTGGTATCATAGGTCACATTGATGACCTACACACATCAAACAACCACTTTGTGTTAATTTAACTTATTCATCATCCCTGATCACTTCTTACTCATGCCTCATGACCCCTAATCACTCTCTTATAATTATTAATTATCCCTAATCACTCCTTTATTTACCCTCACTATCATTATTTATCTCTAATAACTCCCTCATCATCCTTGATTACTCCCTTATTGACCCTCACTATCCCTCATCATCCCTCATCACTCACTTCTCATCCCTCATCATTTATCATCACTCCTTTATTGACCCTCACCATCCCTTATCATATTTAATCAATCCCTCATTATTCTTAATCATTCCCTCATTGTCTCTCACCATCCCTCATCATCCTTAATCACTTCCTTATTGACCTTCACTATTCCTCATCATTTATAATCACTCCCTCATCATCCATAATCACTCCCTCATTGACCCTCATCATCCCTAATTACTAATTCATCATATATAATCACTCATTAATAATCCCTAATCACTCCTTCATTAATCCTCACCATCCCTCATCATCCCTAATCACTCCTTCATCCTCTCTAATCACTCCCTTATTAACCCTTACCATCCCTCATCATCTCTAATTAATTACTCCTCATCCCTCCTCATCCTTAATCAATCCATCCAATACCTTGATGGTGGTATTTGTTTTGGGTTTTAACAATGCTAGGAGCTACAAGTGGAGAGTTGAGTGCTAGCATAAAATATAAGACATAGTGATCAAAATGATGTGGAGGCAAATTTGAAACATAAATATTTAACACTTATGAAAAAATATGGGCCTATTAGAAATTATGTAATTCATAATTAAAAATCTTCCAAAAAAAGAGAAGCAAGTAAAACCACCATATCACCAAAAAGGGGTAGTAAATACATGAGGATCACCAAGCTATGTGATTTCTTGAAACCAACCAATTGCTTTCCATATGAGTACATTTCATGATCTAAATAATTATATTTAAGGCATTCTATTTGTATGTCTATTTATTGGGTCATCATAATAGAGAGTGGAAAATAATTTTCAAATAATTATAAAAAGTAATCTAAGATTGAAAAGTGGTGCTTAATTCATAAATTCAACATTCAATCTAATAAAGAGTGTCACACTATGAGCTCTCTACTTGCACATCTCAAGAAGTGGGTACAAGTTATCTAGCACTATAAAAATTTAAGTACTTAATAGATTATAAACCCAATGATATGGTTGGTACTAAAAATATATCTACTTCCCCCAACAAGAAATTATATGAATTAAAAATATTGTTTCATTAACAAATGTAGATCAATGGTGAGCCAATACACTTCATTATTTCCAATGGAAGTCAGAAGAATTTAATTTATCCTAAAGCATATTTTCAAAAATTGAACTTGAAATTTATACATCATCCATAACCATATGTTAGTGTATGGTCTAGTCTAGGCCTTGAGAATTGGATCACCTAGTAGTGTCACTTGGTGTACAAAATCAGAATTTTAAAAGATGCAATTCTTTGTGACATATCACCATTATAGGGGTGTGATGTTTTACATGTGGTTAACCATATATTTACCATTGACATGTAGTCTATGAAGTAAATCCTCAAAATTTTGTGATAGATTGTCATAATTTGAAATACCATATATCAAAGTTAGTTCATAATCTTTCAGTCATTATTGCTAGAAAGTACAAGAATATTATTAGATCTAGTAAGAAGTATACTCTTGATGGTAAGAAGTAAATGT
The DNA here is from genome assembly GCA_037957365.1 of Torreya grandis. Taxonomy (NCBI): domain Eukaryota; kingdom Viridiplantae; phylum Streptophyta; class Pinopsida; order Cupressales; family Taxaceae; genus Torreya; species Torreya grandis. Next base: position 88,225 of record JARHVA010000427.1, on the reverse strand, counting down.
AATAACATCCTTATGTCACTATATCATAGTGTGGTTTATCCAAAAATAATAAAGACAAAATCATTAAACCATAAACTAGATGAACACAAGGATATCTTTCAGTCACCTAAATAAGTTCCTACATACTCTACACTAAACAATACTATTGATTTGATCCCTTAACTACGGCTATCTTAAACCTCTCTATAAAACATATCATTTCTAGAGAATGAATAGATCAAGTGGTAGATCCCTAAAATCATGGATAATGGACACATTATGCCCAAATCATTGCCTTGTAGAAGCCCAATTATGTTTGTGCCAAAGTTGTGAATCAATTAATTTTTAAAAAAAAAGATTAAAGTGAAGAAATATTATCATCATTTAAATATTAAGGCATTTTTATACCATATCCATGGTATAAAAGTATTTTCCATAATTTATCTTATGTTTGGGTACCTTCATATTCATGTTAGACCTTTAGACATTTGGAATATAGTATAAAAAAGGAAGGATTGATTGACGAGTTGGTCATGCCTTTTATATTAAATCATGTAACAAATTCATTAATTAAAAGATGTTTAAAAACATCCTTAGGGCCTTTACCTATGTAATTTTTTTAATCTACCTTGATGACATCTTAATCTTTAGAAAACATGGGATAAACATCTACACCACGATGAAATAATGTTTCACATTTTGCAGAAACATATTTTTATAATAACATGAATAAATGTTCATTTTTCATGCAAGAGATAAAATATTTGTGACACAATACACACAAAATGAGTGCATGTGTGAACTTTACTAAGATTCAAGTCATACAAGAATGGGAAACACTAAATAACTTTTCTTCTGATTCAAATATTCTCAAAATTAGAAAATTATACAAGAGATTTGTGTTTAATTTTTATCTTTTAAACCAAAGGTGGAACCAAATAAATTTTCATCTAGTCAGCTACATAATAAAGATAATTCAATAAACTAAAATTTAGACTTTATTTTGTGTTAGTACTTATGTTACTTGACTATAAATTTGGAAGATCATCCAATTCATTCAATAATAAAATTTACTATCATAAATGGGTATTGACAACACAAGTCCAATAAAAGAGTTAATTTATATTACAATGGATTAAACAACATATGATTTGAACCAAAGATATCTTTAGAGTATATACTTACGTAAAATGATGAGGGAGACATTATGGATGGCGAGGGATGGTGAGGGTCAATAAGGGAGAGATTAGTGATGATGACGAATGAAGAAAGATTGATTACGGATTATGAGGGATGAGGAGGGAGTTATTATGGATGGTGAGGGATGGTGATAATAAATGAAGTAATGATTAGGGATGCTAAATTAAAATGATTAAATATGATGATAACAAATGAAGGTTAATGAAGGAGTGATTAAGGATGAGGAGGGATGAGAAGGGAGTGAATAGTGATGTGGAATAGATTAGGGATGATGAGTGATGAGGAAAGAGTGATTAGGGATGATGAAGGATGGAGAGGGAGTTATTAGGGATGATGAGGGATAGTGAGGTTCAATGGAGGAGTGATTATGGATGATAAAGGAGTGATTATAGATGACTAGGGATAGTGAGGGTCAAAGAGGGAGTGATTAGGGAGAATGAGGAATGATGAGAGAGGGATTAGGGGTAATGAGAGATGAGTAGGAAGTGATCAAGGATAAAGTAGGGATGATGAAAAAGTGAAATTAAGATAGAGGTCATTTGATGTGTGTAGGTCATCAATGTGACCTACATTACCCCAGTCACACCACTTTGGATCAAGTTTAAAGTGAGTAGTTTTAAAACTTCAATTTTGACAAATCTAAGACTCCTATAAATGCCAAGAATCAATCTAAAAGGCATAAAAACCTAAAAAATAACTATACATTTACCAAAAATGGATATAAATTACAAAATTTATATACTTAAATCCCTATATTTAATACTGAGACCCTGAAAATGCTTAAGTACTAACCATATTGGATTTTGAAAAATTATTTTCCACATTATATGGCATGTAGCTATGAGACCAACTCTATTAGATGCTAAGTGACCCTAATTTTTTATATTTACTAAAATGAATTTAAATTATAAGTTTACATTTATATTGTACAATATAGCTGTAAACTTATACTTAACATTTAGAATAGTAAATATAAGATTTTGGCCAAAGTTTCCTTTATGTGCAACTCCCACATGTTTTAGGGTGTTGATAATATATAACATGATCATGTTATTGAGTAACATGATCATGTTACTAGCATTAATAACATGATCACATTATTAATGTGAATGTGGTATTTCAATTTGAATTCAATTCCCATGCCTTTTTGGCTCGAGAATGGTTTGGATTCCCAAGCCAAAGGCTTGGACTATCAATGTACAACTGAGTTTTGAAATGTATGATAAAAAGCAATAAATTTTAATTTTTATTTCCAAATACACTAAGAATTTCAATGTGAAAATTCAAAAACTTAATATCATCACGATGAACATGCTCTCTTCTTTCCAAAAATATGATTTTTATAATTTTTGGACTAATTTAAGGTTTCAAACTATGTTGATTTTTAACTATGCCTTTTTTAGGCCACTACATGCCACAAACATACATGCCTATACATGTTCATGTAATTTATCTTTCATTGATCCAAGTGAAAAATAAGTTATATGGTAATGAACTAGGTCTAATTCTACACACATTCAAAAAATAAATGATTTTCATTTTTTTGAGGTAGTTAGGTGCACCGCATAGATAGATATCCATTGTTTGTCAGTTTTTAGGATATATTTACTTGAAAAAGGTATAAAATAATATTCCTTGAAAAAATATAAAAAAATATGGGTGACATACTAGAATATTTTATCTAAATTTTCCCCAAAGGGTTTCAAATAATATTAAACACTTCTTAAAAAATGGTCCACAACACGACCGTCTATCTATTATATTTTTTATAAACAAATAGGAGTTCCTCTTAAAATTTTATATGTTTGACCTAGTTATAATAAACCATTTTAAAAAAATAGTGTTTTGGAAACTAGACTCGAAATTCTACATTTCATGTTCTTACACCATCTTCAAATTTGGAGTGTAGATATCTCAAATTATCTATAGAAGTTTAGATTCCTAAAATTTTAGGAAAATCATTTCCATAGGTAGGCCACTTTTTGTCCACCAACTTTTTACACTTAACCATAGGCATGGTATTGAAATATTCCATGAGGGGGTTGAATGATGGGTACCATAGCTTAGCTAGAAAGAGATTTTGATTCCAAGTTAAAATAAAATCTTGTAAAATTGTATTCTTATTTTCTATGAGATCAAAAATCATAATAAAGAAACCCTTATCAAAGGGATAAATTTACTAATTACCTTCCATTAGAGGTTTCCATCAATTTAAGATCCAAATGTGAAGATTAGGAAGACTAGGCTAGAAGTGAATGAAGTGGCAAATTAGTACTTTGGTTTTAAACCACATTTTCAGGTCAAACACCTCCTTAAGATCCCCCCTATAAAGGTGATTGAGGGGATTGATTTGGATATGTCTAATGGCTTCACCATCTAAATTCTAGTATGTGTAAGAAATTAACCACCTCAAAAACCCTCATTTTCAAAAACTGAAATAAAAATATTATTTTATATTTTTTATTGTATATTTAATGTTCGTTTTGTGAGTTTCAATAATAATTATCAATGAGAAAATATTTTTGGTAACTACATCTTAACTGAAGAATTAAATTTTGATATTCATGTTTTAGATAATTTAAGTCATTTAAAAAAAAAACCCTTGAATTTTAAAAATAATCTGAATTAAAGCAAAATCCAAAAAATGTCAAAAAGAAATCATTCCAAGAAAAACTAAGTTAATACCATTTTAAAAATATGTGGCTATTAAATTTAAATAATATGTTACTTATCCATTAAAATTATAAATGGATTGAAAACTAACCTAAGAATATTTTTAAACTTTGAAAATGCACATGCTAATTCCCCTTGATTTACACTACACACCACCCAAGCATGAAATGCACCCTTCTCAATTTTAATACATAAATCATATAAGAATGAAAATCTGTTACCTATCCCTAAGATTATAAATGGATCAAAAACTAATCTAACTATATATTAAAACTTTTAAAATGTAAATGTTAATTTCCTGTGCTTCACACTACACGCCACCCAAGTATGAAATGCATCCTTCTTAATTTTAATATAGGAATCATATAGGAATGATTTTTTCTAAAAAGTAATGAAATGAACCCTTCTTAATTTTAAAATGTGAGTCTCAAAACTCATGTATCTACTTCCCCCAATGCCCTAGCCAAAAACCCATCACCTTTTGAATCAATCTTGCCTATCAACATGCCACTTGTTGCTCTGTTATTGTTGCCTTTAGCCTCTAGTCTCTCTATTTTGGCATTGCCTTTCTCCCCTAGTGTAGCCCCTGAATTTGTATCTCCCTCCTTAATGCTTGGTATATAACCCCTTTCCAATCCTACCATCACCATCATTTCCTTGTAATCTAGGTTCAAACCCTACTCTCAAGAAACACCATTTGAAAACCTTTATTTTATGGCTTGACCATGAATAGTATATATATATATATATATATATATATATATATATATAGGTTACTAGTGTTCTTGATGACTTACATGTGACTATACACAACTCATATTATTCAATCCATACCCTAAATAAATAAACTTACTTTTATATAGTAACCAAGAAGTGAACACTACTATAAACTATTTACACAATTATACATTAAATTGGAAATAAATTACTATGTACGCCCTAGCCAAAAACCCATTACCTTTCGGATCAACATTACCTAGTGACATGTCGCCTGCTACTCTATCATTGATGCCATTAGACTCTAGTCTCTTTTTTTTGGCATTTCCTTTCTCTGCATACATATCCCTTAAATTTATATCTCCCTCCCTAATGTTTGGTCTAGAACCCCTTTATAATGTTACTATCGCCACCATTTCATTCCAATCTAGGTTCAAACCCTACTTCCAAAAAACCCCATTCAAAACCCTTTATTTTATGACTTGACCATGAATAATATATTCATTTTTTAATTTACTAATGTTAGTGATAAATTATACATGACTATACATAACTCATATTGTTCAATCCATACCCTAAATAAATAAATAAACTTTTATATATTAACCAAGAAGTGGACCCTACTATACATTATTTACATAAATATACATTAAATTAGAAATAAATTGTTGTCCTTATAGAAGACACATGATATAAATAAACTGTTGATTTCAACATTAATCCTGTTGAATGAATACAAACATAGTCTAATTTAGACAACACAAATGTGCACTCAATAGTTTTAATGGAAAAAAAAAACTTATATAATCAATATAAAATGCAACCCAACTAAAACCATGCACAAAAGACAATTGACTAAAACATTATTCATTTAAACATAACTATAAAGAAAAAAAAAACATAAATCTAGTTGAATTGGAATAATATAGAAATAAAACAATGACATACAAATGTATCTCATACCATTTAACCACCATTCACATTGCTAGACTATACATTTATAAGGCATGCCAAATTTTTTGGATAGCAATATGATATAAACCTAGTTGAATTGGAAGAATATAGAAACAAAATAATGACCTAAAAATGTATATCTTATCATTTAACCACCACTCACATTGCTAGACTATACATTTATAAGGCATGACATGTTTTATGGTTAGCAATATGTGTTGTCTCTATTGAACATTTTGTTTTCATTAAATAAAACATAAAAATAGGGTACAACCTAGGGTACAAATCGATACATTTTGAGAATTTATATACCAACATACGTATGATTTAAAACATGAAAATAAATTTATGTCATCAAAAAATTTATTTAGTAATCAACAAAAAGGCAATCTTAAATTGAGATTCACATGGAACCTAAATGGTGTCACATACAAGTATATTGTTACTTTAGTTTGTATTTAATATAAAAATTCCGTTTGAAGGGAATGTCACATTTTAAATTGATTTAAAATAAATTCAAAAAAATGTTGATTCAATATTTTTATATATATTGTGAACATAGAGTATTTAATATTTTTAAATCTTACATGTCATGATGTGAATATTTACTTTATATTTTAATAAGGTAAATTTTTGACATCTATTAATAATATATAGTTAGCCTCTAGTGTACGAAATTGTGTATCCATGCCAATATAATTATTTAGTAATATATATATATATATATATATATATATATATATATATATATATATATATATATATATATATATATATATATATATATATACTCAATTTATAGCACATTTTTTTCTAAAATGGGAATGCATTTGAGTTGAATACCTACTAGCAATTGCCTCAAAGGTGCAAGTTGCATTGAGTGGGGTCTCTTTGTAATTTTATTTTAATTTAATTGTTATTTATTTACGTGCAAAAACCAGATAGAGCAAACTGATGACTACAAGACTATATATATCTTGTCATGTAGTTATCAATTTGCTCTATCTGGTTTTTGTACATAAACAATTAATTGAAACAAAAATTAAATTAAATTAAACTTACAAAGAGACATCACCCAATGCAATTTGCACCTTTTTGGCAATTGCAAGTAGGTATTTAACTCAAATACATTCCCATTTTAGAGAAAATGTGCTAGAAATTGAGTACATATATATTAATTACTAAATAATTATATTGTTAGGGTGGAAAAGGTATTTTGTTAGAGTAGGGGTTTTATTTTTTGCATATTTATTTATTATAGGATTTTTCCTTTCAATTGGATTTTTTCTATTTTCATAGATTAGATTGATTATGTATGTATGTTGACTAAGTGACTAGGAATTAACTTCCTTGATCGGTTATTCTGAGTATGGGAGTTACTCCTCTATTCTTGGTCCTATTGACCACCTTTTGTGGAGGACTTACTATTATATTTTGAGGGTCTGTTGACCACATTTTGTGGAGGAGTTACTCAACACTCTCCTATTTTAACTTCTCACATTTGTGAGCTTGGTTAATGGAAGTTTGGATTTTGGCTCCTATCTTGTCTTGTGTAATATTCTTGCATTATTGTTTCATTTTTATTTTAGTTGCTTTGTGGTATGCACCTAATTGGTTCATGTAATCACTTGGGTTGTGTATTTTATATATCTATAATATGGAATCAATCTCGATATAGTATTATAGCTATTCCAATAATCTTTGACTTATTTTACACTGTAAGCTTTATTTTGAGATCTTGAGATTGTTTGAAGCATTTTTTAAAGGGTTTGAAAAAAATCAGGTGTTTATTAATATCTCCATGAGGGTTTTGGTTTTAGGCTAGATATTATCTTGTTTTCATTAGCTTGGGTAATCTCATCTATAGGTCATTCATTTGGCAAGCATAAAGAGGCAACTAGGGTTAGAAGCAAGAAGTCACACCCTCCAAAAGGGCATCTCACCTCCCAAGGACATTTTTGGTTGATCTAGTTGTTTTGTTTTCTAGAGAATTCCCTTTTTAGAAATTAAATCTATTATTTATTGATTAATATTGGTGTTCCATCCTCTATGGCATACATATCTATAGATTTTCTCTCATTAATGTGTTTTTGTGAGCTTGGCGCTCCCTTTTAATATTAAAAAATGTTTAAACCTATAATTTTTGGGGATTGGCAGCCATACAACCATATGGGTTTCCATTTGGTAGTAAATATCATCATCTGGAGATTGTTTTACATATTCAAACCTATTATTCCACCATTGGCATTTGTATAATGTTGTTCTAGCCCTTTGTGTAGTGTTGAAACCCTCCATTTGGGGCTTCAATTTTATCTAAAGGCTTCTAAAATTTACAGACTTGTCTTTTTCCTAGTGGTTGTAAAAATTCAAGCACAATTGAGTTTACTAAAATCCAACCTTTATTTTCTGACTTATGTAATTTAAAATCATTTTTTTTGTTTTTATAAAACTAGTTTTTTTATAAATTTCCTCCCATAAGGATTTTTTTCCTTTGAGTGGCATGCACGGGAAAATAGAAGGCTTGGTAAAGACTTAGCACCTTGAGTGGGAGGTTACTAGTTTGATTTTGGTTCCAAAGCCTAGTTACAAGGATATATTTGTTTTATTATTCTTAGCGTATTTAAATTTCTATGTTTTTTAATTTAAATGGACCACTAATGACAAAATCTTGATATTATGATAAATTTTGATTAGTAACTCAGAATCAAGTCCTGTGTACTTTAAAAGTTAATATTTTTTGTTCCTGATCCATTGGTAATATTTTTACTTGTAAACTCACTAAATTATAAAGTACCAAATTTGGGGAGGTTCACCACTTCATAGTTCAAGGGGGTGTACTATGTTTTGAGTTATTCTTTCTTTTTGCTTGCACTTTCATTTTTTGTAACAACAACTTAAACTACAACCACTACACTTATTTCTATATAATGGATATAATGTCAATTAATCCACTAATTCCATTTAACTACCATGAATGGAAAACCAAAATGATAATTATATTAAGGAGAAAATGTTTACATCATATTACAATGGGCAATTAAACTAAATCTAGTACAAAATTAGAAAAAGTTAAGTAGTACAACCATTGTGATGAAACTTATGGGTTGTTGTGTCTTTCGGTGTCTCCTAGTCTTCTCTTTCACTTATAACCTACTAAATCTCTCAATAAAGTATGGACCATCTTGGAAAATATTTTTGGGAATTTAGATGCAATGAGAGGCCAAGAACTTGAAAATGAGATTATCAACCTAAGTCCTAACAACTTTGACATCCTTTAGGATTTCTTCACTAAGTTTAATCCTTTAGGATTTTAGTTTAAATAATGTGTAATAGAGAAGAAAGATGACCAAATTATTCTTTATTTACTCTATAAGTTAGATCCTGATTACTTAGTATTTTTCTTTACTATTCATGCCACTAAAAGCACTCTAGACACTACATGGAAAATGCCCTCTTTAGATGTCTTTGTTGATGATTTGACTGGAGAGTAAGACAAGTTTATATATATGGGCACATTGGAGTCCAAAAAAACTCAATCCATAATTTTTTGGGATGGGAAAGCAAAGACATTAAATAAAGAGAAGAAGAAGAATAAGGATCAAGAGAAGAAGAAAGAATCAACCTCTACCAAAATAACCAATGAAATCTCTTTTTACAATGATAAACATAAGAAAGAGAAGGTTAAGTATGATCATTACAATAAAAAAGGGCATGATGAACACAAGCACATGAAGAAACAAATTGATCACCTAACTCATCTTCTTAAGAAGAAGAACATAGGTGTTCCTGAGTCTATCAAGCATAATTCATCAACTCAATATTCTTCTAAGGCAAAAGGAAAATGAAAAGAGAAATAAAATAGCAAGGCTCTTGTAGTAGGTACAAATCCAACCTCTTCATGGATTATTGACTTGGGTGATTCCCACCACATAGGCTTGTCATAAGTTAAATTTTCTTCCTTGGAGCTTTGTAACATGTATTATATCACTTTGGGTGATGACACTTAAGTAGAAGATGTATGGAGCGGGTATATTGAAATGGTTTTATACACATTCAATAATGTTCCATGTGTTTCATAACTTTTAAATAATATCCTAAAAGTGTACCAAATCACTCATATTAGTAAGGGTAAGGGTAGACTTTTGACTAGATTCAGTCACATTCAAAGTGTTGCACAATGATTCTACAATGGCAGTGGTAAGGGCAGATCACCAAGCTAGGTTATATACCTTTTCATATTTTTCACTTAATTCTTATCTAACTACATTAATGACTCATTTAGTTGGAGTTAAAAAACTTTAGCATGAGTAGTTTGGCCACCTCAACTAATTCTACCTAAAACAAATCAACAAAAATGATATAGTCATAGGCTTACCCTAAGTCCATTCTATAAGGGTCTTTATGATGGTTGCACCTTTGGGAAGCATCTTAAAGATAAATTTGACAAAGGCAAATATTGAATGGATTCATAGGTATTGGAGTTAGTACACAATGATGTATTTGGGAATTTTCTTAGTCTATCTTTCACAAGGGATAAGTATATCTTTACCTTCATTAATGATTTCTTGAGATACACATGCATTCACTTTCTTAGGCAAAAAACTCAAGTTTTTGACAAGTTTTGAGACTTCAAGGTTTTTTTAGAGAAATAATATAAGAAATACATCAAGAATATTCAAATTGATAATGGAGGTGAGTATATCATCAAAAGGTTTGAGTAGTTTTTCATAGTGTAAGGGATTGATCTAAAATGCACAATTACATATAATTCTCATCATAATGGTGTGATAGATCATAAGAACTGGTTTTTGAAAGATATGTCTAACTATATGATTCACTCTAATTCATTAGCATCTCAGTAATGGGCTGAAGCCATTAATTATGTCTGCTACATTTAGAATAGGGTTCATCTCAAAGATTTAAAAGGTATAATTCCCTTTAATGCTTAGTACAATAGGAAACCCATAGTTGAGCACTTAAGGTTTTTTGGATCTCTAGCTATGGCACGCATACTGAAGAAGAAACACAAGGCTATGGAAACTCAGTGTAAGAATTACATATTCATAGGTTATCTAAATGGTTTCATGGGGTACTACCTTCTTCATCTGACCACACATGATTTATTCATCAAGATAACTATTCAATTTTAGGAGAGTCTTATAGACTCAACACTTGACAATTATCCCACTTTATTGGACTCACTTGGATGATTCAAACTAACTTGATCATATTTTATAGGTTTAAGACCCTTCTTCCAATTCTGATAGCGAGAGTAGTGATAAGGATTCATATTCATCCACATCTTACCACACTTCAGAGGATGATGTTTCTCTACCTAACTTATCCACTTTTGATCCTCTTTGGGATAGGCATACACAACATATGGTAGGTACATGGGTCAAGGATCCTTCAGATGATAGGCATTCACGTTTAGATTTTTAGAGTGGGTCACATGTTTTTTATGCCTCTACCTCAAATATGTAGACTTTTTGGGAGGTATCAAGTATCCTTAAGTGGTTTTTTTAAATGCATGAGGATTATAACTCCTTAATCATGAATCATAATTAGGACTTGATAGTTTTTACTAAGGGAATAAATATAGTTTGATGCAAATAAATATACTAGACCTAGTATGCAATAAATGGGTCCATTGATAAGTTCAAGGCATGGTTGGCCACCAAGGGTTTATCATAGGTGCTTGGTATCAAATACACAAAGGCATTTTCACCTGCAACTGTGATGAACCCAATCAGACTCACACTTTCTATTACCATAGCCAATCATTGGGATGTTCATTAGATGGATGTGAAGACTATATTCCTTCATGATGATATTAAAGAGGAGATTTACATGGATAAGACTTCAAGATTTTTTGAGGATTCTTCCCTTGTGTGCAAACTCTAAAAATCCATATATGGAATCAAATAGGCACCTTAGTCTTGGTACACCAAGATGGATTATTATTTTTTTATTAGGATTCACTAGATTCTATTAGATCCAAATGTCTATCTCTTACGGTAGGATGATTCACTCTTGATTTTGGTTCTTTATGTTGATGATATTTTGATCACTGGTAGATATTATTCATCCATTATAGTTATAAAAAGGGATATTTAGGATAGGTTTTCCATGATAAACTTGGGATTGATACATTACTTCCTTGGCATTTAGATTTCTTAGTTAGACTAAGGGATCACTCTTGCACAACTTAAGTATGCTCTTGACTTACTTGCTCGGTTTCACATGGATAATTGTAATCCAACTCTAAATCCCTTTTTATCTAGAGTCAATCTTGAGGTAGATTATACTTCACCTTTGTTTTATGCTACCTTTTATCGATAACTTATTGGTAACCTTATTTACATGACACACATCAGTCCTAACATATCATATCTAGTGGATCCATTCTCCATATTCATGTAGGAACCCCATTAGCTATACTATAAATTATCTAAAAGGATCTTGTGTTACATTTAGGGTACACATAAATTTAGCATTCAATATATATCTGACATTGACATCAACTTGATTGGCTATACCAACTCAGACTAGGATGGCGATATCCAAAATTACAAGTCTTATTTAAGTTATAGTTTATCCATTGGTTTAAGTCTGATTATTTGGTCAAGCAAGAAGTAGAATGTTGTTTCTTTATATTAGATTGAGGCTGATTATAGGGGGTTATAAACACTACCAATGAAAACATATGGCTTTAGGGGATTCTCATGGAGTTCTATATATAGTTTAATTGACCTAAGTCATCATATACTGTGACAACTAAAGTACCATTTAGATTTGTTAGAATCTTGTCCAACATCAGCAAACCAAACACATATATACACATTCATTTCATCAAATAGCTCATTCATGGGGACATAATTGATTTAAGATATTGCTAGATGATAGAGCAAATTTCATACATTTTCACCAACCCTTTCATGAAGAGAAAGTATATTCAGTTATGGGCTCTTCTTGAGGTTTAAGACACTACAACATCATATTCTAGGGGGGCATTCTAGCCTCTTATTTATAACTCTCTTTTGAGAAGGATTTTTTCCTACATGTTATATATTTTTCTATACTTATGAGAGATTGCTTTGTGCATGGATACCTCATCAAGCCTAGTTACTGGGACTTAATTTTTGCATTGCCCATCTAAGCTATGATTATGGAGGGGGAGGATATTAGAGTATAGTTTTTATTTTTTATCATATTCATTTACTATGTTATTTTCCCTTTCACTTCAATTTTTCCTACTTTCATGGAGAATCTTGGTGTGGATGTTGATCGGGTGACTAAGAAATAACTCCCTTGACTAACTATTTTGAATATGAGATTTAATCATCTATTTTTAGCCTTATTGACCACATTTTATGGAGGACTTACTAGTCTATTTTGAGGGTATTTTGACTACCTTTTATGGAGGAATTAATCAGCAGTCTCTTATTTGTAATTCTCATATTTATGAGCTTAGTTAAAGGAAGTTTAGGTTTTAGCTCCTTCTTGTCTTGTGTAATATTTTCTCATTTTTGTTTCATTTTGATTTTAGTTACTTTGTGGTAAGCACCTAGTTTTTTAGCGTAATCACTCATCTTGTGTATTTAACACATCTAGAACATGGTCTCAACCTTAATATATCTCTCCAAGTCTTGTATCCCCTAATTTCTTTAAGGGTGCCAACAATTAAATCAGTGGATGTTGTGTCTGATATATCAATCAACTCATAGTGATTCTTTAGTGGATCCATGATATAAAGACAAAAATAAAATAAAATAAAAATATTATATTATTATACATACAAATGAAGTCTAATATAAATCTATAAGGAATTTAAAATTAAATAAACGATTATGACTTGTATGTTGCATATATGTTGTGTAAATATGAAAAAACATGACTTGAAGTAAGATTCTTTGTATAAATAAGAAAAGTGTGTGATAATATTGTATAAAATTTTTAGAATACAAACCAATAATTCAATAAATTAGTTGGGCATTTATTTTATATAATTATTAGAATATTAGGTTAGATAATACTATACATTATGATGCATAGGAGGAAGGGGAAGGTCCTTCATTAAATTACTTTAAAAACCTTTTGTATACACATTATAGCATCAAACTAAGGACATATTAGAAGAGCATTGTAGGATTTGAAATCCTTTCACTAATCTCAACTTTTAGTATCAAATAAGCCACTTGTAAGTCATTTATTCTAAGTTGGACAATTGTCTTAATATGTTCCCCAATGATATGAATGCTCATATCTATACAATTTTATATGAAATGATATATAAGATGCAAAACACTCTTATTAATTCATATTCCTTATCTCAAGTTATATGAAGTACACATAAATATTAGTTCAAAACACTAAGCAAATGAAATATTCATGAACCTTTTGATTAGCGATAACAAAGTTAAATATTCATACACTTAATCCAAATAAAATATTATTAAATTTTTTAAATATCTATCTAAATTAATATCTCTTGACATTTTTTAGATAAATATATTTATGATATTTGTACTATGCCTAACACATACACTCCTAATTCTAATTCTATCAAAGTTTTTTTTAATCAAATAACTTGTCTATGTTTTTTTAAATCCTTATTTGATTGCATTTCATTGGGAGATAACATATATACACTTAAATTATGGTGTATTGATTATGGTTTTCTCATAATGGTGAATTTTTATATCCTAATGAAAATTTAGAAAAAAATGTTAATTATTTTTTGTTTTAATAGTTATGTACTAGTAAAATAAACTATCCTCACAATCACTCCAGACAAAGTTACAATCCAAAATTAAACTTGAAATATGCATAGAAATATAGGGTATAACAAGGAAGGATTTCAATATATGCAAGGATACAAAGTTGAAGGTGCTTTATATTCCTTATGCTTTATGAACAAGATAAAGTATCCTTTTTTGTAAATCCTACCACATTAGATGATGAATCAATTCTTTTTGATGGATTGATCATTGAAGGAAATATATGCAAGTGGTATAAAATGTGGTATCAAGAGTTGGATCGATTCACTATCACATAGAATTAATTTTATTGATAATTTTTCAAAATGATTAGAAACTCTAAAGATTTATAACTATACTCATTTGTTATTAGATACTTATATCATAAGTCTTTGATTTGATATTAGAGATGAAATATGAATGCATAAGATACAAACTTTCGAAGATGAATTACATTTAACTCGTATGATTAAGTAAAGAACTTGGTCTCAAAAAAAATAACATGTTTTGATTATTTCATTAACTGAATGTAATAACATTAAAAAAAATGTTTTATATTTATATATTAGCATGGGATAATAACATAAGATAGTCTTATAGACTACTAGTTTAAATAAAAATTATAGTCAATCATTAAAGACCATGTCTCTATTAAAGGCCATGAAAAGACCCCAATTTTTTTTTGTGGACACCTATTATCCACATATACATTTCTAACTTATCATAATGTAACATGAAAATATCATGATAGAGCAGGTTTATGTTTCTCCACCCTTATTTGATACTTCCAAAGGACGAGCATGCAAACTAGGTCATAGGGTAAGCCAGTGTGGGTAGTGGCGACCACCATGAATCATGTTATTTTTATATGTTTATATTTCTATATTGGTTTGATATAGCTCTATTATGATAAATCTTGAAATGTTTTTAGAATTACCATGAATGAGAATTATTTAGAGGCTGGAGATTATTTTACATTATTTTGAGAAATTTGTTCTTTTAAAAAAAAATATATGAAATGTATTTGTCTCCTCTGCCAAATGCAACAATGGTGGGAGCTATGAAGGAAATGGTAGCAGTAATAGGAGTGTATATTTTGGTTTTAGAGGTTTGATCCCCATATCTGTCATATATAAATCCTTAGTCTTATTCATTTCATGATTCAAGAACGTTTCCCTTTAATAATAGTCATGGGTACAAAATAAATTTAGTGCAAATCCTAGGTACTTTAGAATCTATATGTTAGCTTTAAGATTATTTTGTTTCTAATAAGCAAGTTTTTTACACAACTATCATTATTTGTAGTGACATGTATTTACAATGCAAAGAAAATTCATGTAATATTGGGGTCATTATCCTAAACTAACAGTTATTTTTAGGATCCAAACAAATATGAACCATCTTCATTAACAATTCGTACAAATATCAACACCAAAAATATTT